>CM019182.2:57126468-57241815 GCA_009739505.2 Apolygus lucorum
TGAATTGGGGAAAGGTCGATCTCTTTATAGTATCATTTGTTTCGCACTTTAGTCCCTTATAATAGTGATTATTAATGATAGGGTTATGGAAATTCACAGTTGAGAGCACTTGAAAATAATTTCATAAATGTTACACAGGGTCATACAGGATGATGTGTTTGTTACTGATGATGACCCTTGTAATGTAATTGTAATCTAATTCATCCAACTTATTTTCATGAGAGAAGTTGAAACCGCGAGTCCAAATTGTAGTGCTTTATTACAGAAATAAAGTAACCGAATACTAAATTTGGAGATGTGATGTCAATTGAGGTTTTATCAGGGATTTATTTTCAAGGGTAGGGGAAGATCGTGCACCTCCGGCCGTTTTGATGGTACTTGAATTTGGGCACTAAAACATTTTTTTTTTTTGAACCAAAATTGTTTATGTTTTCTTAGAGGGCACTACTATAAGTGCCACCGAACTGCAAAATAAAAATGGCAAAAACCGATACTATTGACTGTCGATTGATAGGGAATGAGGTCTTCAGAAATAAAACTCCTCTTTTGCCTATCTTTCGGTGAATGGGGTGTGCGCATGGGTCAGAAAAACTGTTTATTGTTACTTTTAATCTAAACTAGACCTCATTCTGAGAATTTTGACACCAACCGCGACCTTCTGGCGTGAGAAGATCTTTTTCTATGATTTTTCAATGTTACGAATGTTTATGACGACACAGTGGGCTGGGGGGTCCCGCCCAGGCGAGAAGAGCGCGTGATGTCTTAAAGATTCGAAACTTCGAAAAATCATAGAAAAAGATCTACTCATCCAAAAAGAGAAGAACGGCTGGTGTCAAAATTCTCAGGATGAAGTCTACCTTCGATTAAAAATTTAAAAATAAATCAGGCGCACCCCTCATTTATCGTTTCCCTATGGGCTCAAAGGACGTGTCACCGTGTGAGCATCACATCAGAAGTACCAATAGTTAGAGATGCCTCCATAACTGGTGGGAAATGAAAGTCGGAACTATTGCAAGTAAAGTGAAAACAAGGGGGGAATTCAAAACATCATCTCAGCTAAAAATACTGAGTAAAAATGTCAGGAAGCCTTGGGAGAGCAGTGTTAATTACCTTCAATGTTAATTAAACCGATACTGTTCATGGCAGCGATTTCTGGTACCTACTACCAGAGCTTGTACCTTCGGCCTCCTGTTAGTCGCAGCTGTACGCCATAGAAATAAACTAAATACCTACCAAATCATGGAAAAGAATTTCATCGAATAACAAACTAAACTGTACCTTACTATTTTATAGGTATCTTATTAGAATCAGACTCAATTTTTTTTGGTATCAATCATTAATATTTGAACGTTTTGATTGGAATTTTTTTACAATCACAGTTCACGAACAAAATTTATTAATTCGTATAATATTGCATCTACATGAAGTCAATGATCCATTTTTGATCTCTGTGATGTCCTTAATTTGGTGGATTGATCAATGCAATACCCTCGTTACTCCGAGGCATCTTAAACAGAATATTTAAGTACTTAATATCCATATCTACCCAAGCTCGTAAAAATATCCATAATTTTTCAATTTCTTCGAATTGGACACAAGTTGTAGCTTTCTTACTGCCTTTTCGGATGGCCTGAGGTACAACCATGAGAATTGAATAATTTCCTATTGTTTGAACTTACCTCATGCACAACCAATAGCTGCTCATTTTTTCCTTCCAAATAACACCATCCACATTATCAATTCCATTTTTTCTTCTCCACAAACCATCCGTCATTAAAACAACTCACATTTTACATTCTTCATAATTATATATCACCGTTATCAGCCCTTATCACCATAGAACAGTTTTCGCCATCAGTCTCCATAACTTATTTGTCAGTTCTACTTCCACCTACATGGATGTTGCTGTTTTTTGCATCCATAATCACTGTATATTTTCCTTAACATACTGCTGCCTAATTATAAAAATACCATATTTCAACTTCAAAATTATTTTTATGTATTGTAACACCATTGTAATTCTGGACTACGCCAACATTTCTACCACTGCAACATCAGCCTTCAGAACAACCCTGCCCAGCTCCTGAATTTTCTGCTGGCAGCCATCTTCTAACACTTCTTCTATTGTTCCCTTGCCAACCTGCCTTTGCTAAACCGTTTTCCAAGAACATCAACCTTGTACACTGGAATTCCTCAAAATAAGTGGGTTTTTCTTGGTCAACTTGATAGACTTGACCATAAAAATTGTGAAACAGTGCGATATCGCCCCAATCCTACCTATTCAGGACTTGGAGGAGCTGGACCACCTGTATTCTCCAACCTTCCTTCTTTCTTCCTGGAAGCTGCCTTTTTTCTGGTGGAAGCTGCCTGTACTGCCTACTTACTTCTGGAAAACTTCATCTGGGACTGATCACCCCACAGCTAAGCCTTGTTTTCTTTTCTTATCTCACATGGCCATTTAGGGAAACAATAGAAACTTTCAATTCAAAACCATTACAAAACCTGCTTTCAACTTCAATAAACTTACATTCTAGTTGATGTTTCATCAATTCAAACTCTGCCTTTTTCTTCTTTATCACCTGATTACCACACAGCATATTTCATTTTAGGTAGGTACTTAACCTAGCTAAGTTTTTTCCCCTTCACGGGGTGGTCCTTCGAGTCTTCAACTGTTTTTCTCTTTTCATTTTGATCATTCACAATTAATTAGTGTTGGATAACTACTGCACTTCAAAACAGTACTTCCATACTAAACACCTATGATGCCTCAATAACAACCAGCATCAAATCTGAAATCATCAAAATCTGTTTGCAGGTGTTTGAGTAGACTCTAATAATTTAAAAAAAGGAAAAATGATTTTGCTCATTCACTTTGGGAACCCAACTTCCGTTAGCTGGTTTAATGAACCGGTTCCCGTGAGATCACCGAAGTTGAAATCAGTCGACCCGGGAGATTATCTGGATTGGTGGCCTCTCGAAGGCGGTATCGCAGGTCTAGATAATTTTTCGGGTTGGGCCGTTGGAGAACCGCGCTTCACTTCAGTGGGTGAGGCAATAAGTAGCCTTGAGCGAAATAATCAGAACCAATTCTGATTTTCCCATTGGAAGACAGCTGATGACCTCCACGACGCCAGGAATGGCAATGCTGAATTTCATCTCCCAGATTTTTGCAACAGCACCATTGCAAAATAATGTTTAATGCCATTATCGTAACTAAGTTTTTCAGGAATATTTTATTTCCGTTTCATTACGCTTCTGCCTTGGTTGACAATTTCACCATAGTAGACACGATTTTTGTGAAAAATGCAATGGTCCAAACTAGCAAATGGCGACTTTCCCCTACTTGTGACCAGCGGAATTCAAGATGAATGACGATAAAATATCTACACTCCGGGTCAACCTGCTAGGATGTGGTCATCGATCAACACACAATATCCGGTAGGACCCCCGGGATATTTGCCGCCCGATGAGGCACATCCCCGTTGATATCAGCCGGAGGCAGTAGTGTAGGACATCCTGAACCACTAGGTAGGTATCTGTTCGCCAGCTCGACGCAAAGTTGACCGAGTAGAGGATAATACCCTGCAAGTTTGCATAGCTCAGTAAGGCCTACCGAGGGTCTGGGAGACCCACCGTGGAAGCTCTCGCGGTCGTGATCTCTACAAGCTACTGACTACGATATTTTAAAGTTTCAACACTGCAAAGTTTAATTACTTCAAGCAACACGCCTCCCCTTGCTTAGCAGCTCTCATGCCGTCGCCTTGATAAGGAAAGAGGTTCCAACCCTCCAACCTTTCGACTCCTGACTTTCCATCACAAAAGTTTGCTCCCTAATAGAAAAAGTGTGAGAAAATCCAATTTACCCTCCCAAACCATCAGACAACAGAATAAACCACCTAAGAGATCTCTGTAATGGAATTTAGTTAACATCTTAGGTTTTGTTGTTCCGAATCGTTTTTACATTAATTTTAAAAAACACAAATTTGAGTTGAGGTTTGACTGGGTTAGGCAATCTTCGTGGTGAGGATAGGACGTTCAAGGCGATTCTCCGTTCAGATTGTCGTCGTTTCTCATTCCAACATTTGAAGCTCTACGTTGTAGTCAATAACTTCAAAGACTAACAGAAATTTTTTCTCTGTGACTGAATTTCCACTACTTACCTTTCTTTTCAATGATCCAATTTTTACCTCTCTCTCTCTCTCTCTCTACAAATTCAGAAGGCTAGCATACCATTCACCCCAAGAATTAAAAATAAATTTGGTTCAGGCCTTGCTATATCCAATCATAGGTTATGCTGCTATTGCTTTCTGTAATTTATCAGAAGAAAATTTACGAAGGCTGCAGCGAGCGCAAAACGCTTGTATGCGATTTATTTATAATCTCCCAATGTACGAGCACATTACGCCTTATTTTCAAAAAGCATGTTGGTTAAAAATAAATGAATGAAGAGAAAATAGAATTAGTATTCTGCTATTTAAGATCTTGAAATTTGAAAGTCCTGGATACCTCAGGAGTAACTTTGAGCTGATGTCGAGTATACATTCTTTTCCAACGACAAAAGCAATGAATTTGCTTCTAGAACCAAATCACAGGATCGAAGCTTTTGCTAGGTCTTTTCACAGTCAAACCGTAAAACTGTACAGTCAGAATTACGATTTATTCGATACCAACAACTCTGTATTGACATAATTAAAAGGAAATTTAAGACTAGACTGTTGAATAGGCATACTGTTTAAAAATAGTCTACTAATTCAAATTAGTTTGATAAAGAGTGCATACTATCAAAACATGATTGAAGGAGAGAAGGTAAAGGTCAGGCGGGGTGGCGATTGAAATCATAGAATCGAGAATCCGACGGCTATTATCAAGTTTAAAAAAATTCTGCAAACAGATTCGTATTCTTAAATAAGTTCTGCAAGTGGCTATAAGGCCAATTTTTGAAAATGTTTAAAATTTCAACAAATTTTTGTTGGTGCCGTGTGCAAAAAAAAATGTGCACACTTTCTAAACCAATTATCCACAATTCTACGGTGATCTTGAAGAGAAATCCGTTTGCGGAATTTAAATATCTCGATACGATCTCAAATGAGGAGTAAACAAAATTTTACCTCGATGGTGGTGCCATCTCTTATCTCAGAATCTCACTAAAACCTCGTGACATTTAGCCTCAAGTTTATACGTCAGCCAGTGTCATGAAGGGACCAGAAAAGAAAGGGGCCACGGGGCCTTCTATTATCAATTCTCATTTAATCTAATCTTATAAACTTGACTTTTATTCATTTAGTTTAAAAAAATATTATTTTAGGTTAGTAGAATACTTACTAGGTATCTATTGTTTAAAATTATGAGTTCCTTGGTTATTTGTTGGCTGTTTCGTAGTTGAGTCCCGTGGCTGCTTTTCGCGTTTAAATGGTGAACTATGGTAGTCTGGTCGGTTTCTATGTTGTTTATGTTGTCAGTAAATCCTATTGTGTGGTTTTTTTGTAGTTCTTGGATGAGTTTGTTTAGTGAATTATGGTGTCTAAGGTTGTGTCAAGTAGGTTTTTACGTTCGTTAAATTTTAACATCAAGTGGGGTAACACATTTTTTAAAGTTTCAAAAAATTAGCATCTTTAACATCAAAAATTAACTTCTTTAACATTAATTAACTTAACATTAACACTTAACATTAACTTGACATTAACAACATTAACTTAAAATTTAACATTAATTAACTTCTTTAACATCTTTAACATCAAAAATTTAACATCAAGTGAAGTAACACATTTTTTAAAGTAAAAAAACGAAAAAAATCATCATTTCGCAGCTACATCGGAGTGGAGATGACAATAGAATTTGAAAACAGCACTTACCGGCAATGTTTCCAGGAGTTGGGTGATATATTATTCTTCCGCCCATCCTGCTCTCGAAGGAAGATTGGAATTTTCTACACAGACATTAGTAACATTTTTAATTCAAAGTTTCCTCGAGAGAGGGAGATGACATTCAAGAGGTGGGCAACGGAGATAAATAACTTCCACGCGGCGTGGAGGACCACCGCCCTCATTCGACTACACGCTGAACACAACGACTTAAAAAGCTTTCAAGTCCCACTTTCATTAGTTCTTGGCTCTCTACGCTCCCACTCCTTCAAAACATCGTCAGGAAAGGCCGACTCAACTCGAGGTCAGCATATTTTTCCACTGACATACCCAATGAATCAGTGCCTCTAACTGCGTCCGAAGCTGATCGTACAGCTCAGAATGTTGATGTCGGATGTTATTGGTTCAAGTGCTTCATTTTCAGCTTCTCGATCAGCAATGTCATTCCCTATCACTCCTCAGTGCCTTGGTACCCAGGAAAAGATCATTTTCACACCGTTTTTCTGGTCGCTTAGTGCTCAAAAGAATCTTCGTTATCGAGGGATGATCACTACCTTTCTTAACTGCTTGAAGGGCACTTAGTGAGTCAGAGCACAATATTTGTGGGATTCAAGTGAAGAGATGCGTATATGTCATAAAGTTCAGCTGTAAAGGTGGAACAGATTTTAGGCAGTGAGAACTTGTACACATCACGTCGGTTGACATTCCAGGTCCCACTCCGTTAGCTGATTTTGACCCATCGTGAAAATCAAGTTGACGTTGGAAAATTAATTAGTGATTAGGGATGGGTATTGTTATGAAAGTATCTATATTTTGTATCGGTACTGTATCGTATCCTAGTATCGATATCCCAAGTATCGTTGGAAATGAGTATCGATATTTTAAAATATCGAGTATCGATACTTTAGTGTCACAAACTATCAATATCATCCAATTTTCGCAAGAAAATTAATTTTTTCAACAACTTTTATTCATTTTTTACTACTAAGAGTCCAAGCAGAGTGATTTTTTCCATGATATAAACGTTATTTGTGCAACCAAAGAGTAATGACCCAAAAGCCTCTCTATCTTCTTTAAATCCAAAGTATCGATATCTAAAAATATCGGATAGTGCAGTATCGATACTAAAATATCGAGTATCGGTACGAAAGTATCGATATTTTGAAATATCGAGTATCGATACCCATCTCTAGTAGTGTTACACCAGCTGTATCTAAAGGTTCTCCTTTTGGTTCCTCCAGTAGGTGTTTGAAGGAGTGAAAGACGGCAAACTGTCCTACGGATCTGACCTTTTCAACTATTTTAGTGTAAAACTTTCGACCGACCGTCGCATCCGTTGAAAATAGGAGGCGTCGAAAAAGTTGATAAATTTACTGCTCATACGAAATCCGGGGATTGCTGAATGCAGTGCCTTTACTGCTGAGATAAGCAGCTCGGCGTTTTTAGCGCAGAAACAGAAGAAGGTACTGGAGCGAAGGGGGGTAACTTATCTGAAGACAGGGTGAGGGCCTCGCAGTTCGTAAAAGGACGAAGTTCCCCTGGGAAAAGTTTATCCCAAGGCAAGGAATTTATGTTCCACACGCCTTGTAAAGTACTGATTTATAGGTCCCAAGGAATGAGGCTATGATAACTCAATATTTTCCACCTTGAAGGTTATCTTGGTTCTTTTACTTCTTTTTTTTTCGTCCGCCGACTTCGGACAGATTACAGAACGATATGAAGCACGCAGGGGATGAAATGATACAGCGGAGCATTACCTGAAATTTAGACCAGCGTAAAGACGTAGGTAATAATATTGTGGAAACAAACAGGCATTTCGATATCCCGAACTTAATCAGACACACACACACACACAGATTACCACATCAGATCACATCAGGTCTTTTTGGTTTATTATTTTCAATAATGAACCTTTGGAATCGACCAAGAAAAAAAAAATTTTAACACCCCCTCAAAATTTGATGGTTTACGTTTCAAGGTACGTAGAATCCAAAAATCGAATAAAAATTTGGCCGTCCGTCCGCCGTCCGCCGTCCGCCGTACGCCGTACGCGGCACTTTTGCCACTTAGCATTGACCGATTTTGATGAAATTTGGTATGTAGGCTCCATTTGGGGTCTAGTTGTGCCCCGAAGCTTTTGGTTGATGTAGGTCACTCCTAAGGGTTCCAAAATAAATTTTGAAATTTTGAAAACGCCCTAACTCAAAAAATTTCGATATAAAGGTATTGTTTTTCCTTCAAATTAAGATTCTATAGAATTTTTAGAATTTTTTGAGACCACGCGGAGCTCTGTAGGACAAACCGTTCGCTCCCTACGGAAATTTAAGGGTTTATATTGAAATATCTAATTATATAAAACGCCAACCGTACGTACGTACGTACGTATGCATGGAGGGGTTGGAGGGGTCGTGGGAGCGGGGAGAGTCGGAGGCTGGAGGGGTTGGGGGCGGGAGGAGTCGGAGGCGAGAGAAGTCGGAGGCGGGATGAGTCGGAGGGGGTGGGTGGCGGGGAGAGTCGGAGGGGTTGGGGCGGGAGGAGGTGGAGGAGCTGGGGCGGGAGTAGTCGGAGGCGGGATGAGTCGGAGGGGGTGGGTGGCGGGGAGAGTCGGAGGGGTTGGGGCGGGAGGAGGTGGAGGAGCTGGGGCGGGAGTAGTCGGATGATTGGGGGCGGAGGAGTTGGGGGCGGGAGGCGGAGGGAGTGGGTGGCGGGGAGAGTCGGATGAATCGTTTTTGCCTGCTTTAAGTAGGCTTTCCAGCTAGTATATATATAAATCAAAACACGGGTGTGAATCGCAAAAGAGGCCTAATCTCCGTTAAAATTAGAGCTGACCGAAATGCGATCGATGGTTGGTGATTTTGATTTTTTTTGTTGATTTTTTTGATTTTTTTTTGATTTTTTTTTTTTTTTTTGATTTTTTTTTTTTTTTTCTTTTTCTCTTTATATTGGATGGTTGGTGATTTTGTAGACGAGTGATCTATATAAAAATAATAAACCGTTGTGTAATAATTTGCAGCGTTTTTTTTTTTTTTTTTTTTTTTTTTACACATCAGATTATCAGAAAAAAATTAATTGTTCATAAATCAACCGGAAACCAACATTTTCTCGTCATCACTGTCCTGTAGTCTTTCTGACGTTCTATTTCAAACTAAGTAAATATGAAGCTTCATTTCTCATTTCTGAATGTCGACTTGCTACTGGATGATTCTCGAACTACGGAGAACTTAAACCTTCTCATTTTTGGAAAAAATTACTTCGTATTTAAATTTAGAAAAAAGTCTGCCAAGGTAAGAGTGGCAAATAGCTTCCTCGTATCCCTAACCGGATTGTGTAGATAATCCGATGCATAGCAGCTGATCTCAAAACATCAATCTGTAAGTACCTTGCACTACCTCATAGGGAACGATCTAAACGCATTCCAGCACATTCACTGTAAATTTCATCGAATTCGGTTCTAAAATGTAAGACTAACGGGTTTTTAAAGATTTCTACATTTGCGCATGCGCAGACACTACTATCAATCCGGGGGCGATGATTTTCATAGGGGACCATCGGAACTGACACATTTTTAGGGGATATGATAAAACAAACCAATGTCTAGTGATAAAAACATAAATCAAAGTTGAATGGGAATAAATTATACTCAGGTTTCATCCCAATTTAGTTGCTTATACGTTTCATGTTTCTACACAGTGGCTCAATTTCAGATTCCAGCGTCCTACCATTCTTACCTTTGTAATACAGGGATTCAATAAATGGCCACTTGCCTCCAAGACATAAGATTATTGAAATAATAATAACATTAATCATTATTGATATCAAGGTTCTTTGTACGATTAGAACGGAGGCAGACGGGTCATCTATTGTGGGGAGCAGGTGACCAGAAATATGCGAGGCTGAGGGTCCTTGTTGCCCATCTAATTTTCGAGTTCACGGTCCTGGAACACTGGACTTCCAAACTTTCGGGTCATCGGTCCGTTGGGACGTCCCACTTCGAGAAAATCTGGCAGTTGGTCTTGTGAAGTATTTCGAGAGGAACCGCGGGATTCCTGTTGACCCAACTTCTTAGAAGTAGACCATCGGTGCTCTGTCACGAATAATTTATGTGAAAAAAGTCTCATTTTGTATTTGTGAAATTTCAATCCATAGAATAAGTTTTTGTGATTGCAATATACATTTGGGAGATCATGTGCACTCATATTGGCGACTGATCAACTCAAACTCCCACTCACTCCCATCTACCTCCATCTCAGTTGGTTAGAAGGTTTGCTAGGTTAGATTCCTCGTGCTACCGAGTCTACCAAGGTAGCGGAAGTTTTGTTTTCGCTTTTCCAGGTTGAAAAAAAAGTGTTTCCCAAAATCGAAATTTCCACTTGCATTTTACGTTTCAGACCTTTCTGAACAATTTTGGTTCCGTGCCTGTCTGTCTTCTGCCATGAAATCCTCGCCAAAGCCATAATTCTTCATTTCCCATTGATTTCGGATTTTGATTCAGAATGGTCTAAAACGGATTTTTGTGTGGTTATTTTTTTTCTGTCGAGTGTTGTCCAGCTTTACTCCAGATTAATCGCATAAGGACGCCCAAGTCTTACTGTGGGACGTCCTGAAAATACGTGGGTATCCCTCATAATCCCAGATTCGGCGAAACTGAGTTGCCTGGAATCGATAAGAATAACGAATTTCTGTAGCTGATCCTCCAACGATTTTACAACGAATTCACGATTTTTGTTTCATAAAAACAATGTTTGGTATCGCCATTACAGATTCTGCAGGTTTAAGCCACTAAAAAATTATGAATTTCAAAAAACGTGGTTGCACCTATGTCACCCTACGTTTTATTGAATTCTATTCGTGAAGATTTTTGAACACATTCATTCATCACATGTGTTGGACTCCTCCCAAGTTTACCTGTGCTTCCTTAGATCTTGAACATTATTATTTGTTATTACATTCATTACATACTGAAGGGGTCTTCCCTATAGGTTCTAATGCATCTCATCTATTATCAGCAAAATTTGTGATCAAAAATATCAACGTGATCCCTAATCTGAGTCCTTCTAAGTTTCCTCAGATCTCGCATACCTACTACTTGTAATCACCTCCATTACATACGTTGGAAAATAATGTTTGATGAAAAATAATGTGGAAATTTTCTTATCGGTTGTTGGTCCCAAAAGTGTGTCTAAGTACATCTTATGCATAAAGTAACACATTAAGAGTCAATCTGTTTTCCAAATATTGGAAATAGTTTCACGGTGAATTCTAATTGATGGCTAAATATGAACATTTCACCTCACACCGGTTGCGTCTTATGATGCGTTCAAGTGGAATTTTTGGAAACTTCCTAAGTTGGAGTGGGGTAAATGCGGAAATGGTTTTGAAAATGGCGCCTTGCCTCGGAAACCTTCTCAATGTGTACCCACTTACGTTGGTACAACCCTTACCTGTCGGAAAAGGCGGGCTGCCGCTAGTCACCTGCTTGTTCCTAACATTATCCTGACTCACTAGTCACAAAAATTAAATATAGCGTTCTGTCCGTATTGAAGTGGGCGTTGTGTACGTTTACCCCAGTAATGCAACTAAAGGTTTTTTGGGTTTCGCAGGCCGTTTCCCCAAGCCGTGTACGGTTTGCAGATTGAAATAATGCGGATGGTTTAGTGAGGTGTCCATGTGTATTACAATCCCAAAAACATCGTCCTTCTTCTACCTGCCACTCAAGCCAGGAAAAATGAGACCAAGGGTTGTTGACTACCGACCGATGATGAAGTGAAAGGATTGATTTATTACAGGCAAAACAAAACAAATACAGAACACTGAATACCCTTAGGAAAGTCTTATAAATTAAGAGAATATACATTCAAAAATAAAATCACGCTTCCAGTGAGGGATGATGCTTCTTTCAAATTATAAAGGCGACTGATGGGTAAGTAGAAGGGCAAGTGAACTCACATTCGAGATAAAAATCCTTCCTAACAATTGGCAGAGTGCAGGGGCTCTCTTATTATGACTCGAGTTGCTTATTATGACTCGAGTTGCTTGATGCCTGGATTACGATTACTGAGGCTTGGCCCTTTCCCCAGCGTGACTCAACAGACTACCTAAGATTTTGGAACAGGTACCTAGTCGTCTATGTTAGCAGGCCAACCGCATTCTTTCTATCTGCGAACAGTAGATGGTCCTCTATGAAAGTAGTGGCCCCCAAAACGAAAGTTTTTGTGCGTATGCGCTTCCTTATAACAACCATAACTTCTACATTTTCTAACGATATTCAGAGATTGTTTTTTAAACATTTAAACATTTTATGTTTAAATCCTCCCTCCTTTCAAGAGAAACGAAGATGACTCTATACCGAACGCTAGTGAGACCAGTTGTATGCTATGGTGCAGAGTCCTGGATTCTCAAGACAGCAGACATCGAAGCCCTGAGAGTATTTGAGCGGAAGATCATGCGCCGCATCTTTGGCCCAGTATGCGAGTCGGGTGTTTGGAGGATCCGAACCAATAATGAACTGGAACGCCTGATGAAGGGGGAGGACATCGTCCGATTTGCCAAAGCAAGGAGAATATCCTGGCTTGGCCATGTTAACAGGATGGACGAGAGTAGAATGCCACGGAAGCTCTTGAACGCCCGATTCGAGGGGCGAAGAAGAAGAGGAAGGCCGCGAAGATCGTGGATTGATGACACGACGGCGGACCTGTCAAGAATGGGTATTAACAACTGGCGGACTGCATCTTTAGACCGAACGGCTTGGAGGGCTGTTGTTCGGGAAGCCAAAATCCACACAGGATTGTAGCGCTGGCAAAGAAGAAGAAGAAGAAAAAGATTCAGAGATTGTGCGGATTGACGTGTAGATTGATTGGTTTAGTAATGATAGGTACTTAGATATCGATGTTTTGAGATTAACTACTATGCATCGGTTTATCTATACAATCGGGTTATGGATACGAGGAAGCTATGTGCCACACCCACTTGGAATTTTTATATATGATGTCGCAATGGAAAAAGGCTAAAGATTTTATATAGAGATTATATTCACTCCAGCCTCTCAATATATTTATTTTGTGTTCGCAATCAGCCGATCGTGGCACTCCCATCAAGTTAGTAAAATTTCTGAAACGTCAAGTTCCCGTACACCTACCTACTTCTTCCACTGAACATGAATGTGCTCTACAAGATTCTGGGCTTTTCAGCCATAAACCTCAAAAAAGGCAATGGCCAATGTCTTTAATCATGTCTGCAAAAACTGCAAATCCCTGTAGAAAATTTCAAAAATAAATAGAAAAAAAAGCTAATTATGGACTCAACAAGATAAGATGCGACTGTTACGGACAGCTTCAGATTAGTCTTGAACAGCACAGTAAGCTCTCAACACTAACAAAGCAATAGATTTCACAATTATTAGGCCTATAAATAGATTATAGGCAACAATCAAATTTTACAAACAAAACAGTTTTGTTTCCAAAATTTGACTGTTGCCTATTATCTATTTATACGCCTGACATTTTTGATATTTATTGCTTTGTTATTGTTGAGAGCCTGATGCTCTATTTATTTTGAAAGTTTTTCGCCATGTCCTACGTGGACGACCGAAACGCGCGATCGAGCGACCCGCGCGTGTGAGCGTGCGACCAGCTGATTTCAAACATCATTTTTCATCATTTTCATTGTAAACCGAACGGAGCGTCCAACGTGCCGACGCCCGACGTCGCGATCCGCGCTGAGGTCGCTCGCTCGGGTTTGATTTTCAAACTAGTTTGTTTCTGGTCGCGCGCCCAGGCGGGCGCTTTGCCGGGAGGTTATCATTTTCCAGTTTACTGTTTCGTTTGTGTCCGTGTTCCACTCGTGTTTTCCCTGGAAATGGCTGTAATAATTATTTATAGCGAGCTTCTTATCAGCGAAATTCAAGAAAGGGAAACGTTGTGGAAAGAGTAAAGTGAACAGGAAGACATTTCTGGTGTACAAGAAAACAATACTATTTTGAAATACGAAGGTGGGAATTTGATAAACAATTTTTGGCAAAAAGTTGAGCTAATTTACTGTAAGTAAATTTTGCAACCTATTTGAAATCTAAATAATAATGTGTATTCAATAAATATACCATTTGGAGTTGAATAGAAAGATACATTTTATTTGTAACCCATCTTGAAATTATATGTTTTGGTATAGGTTTCAAGACATTCGATCTCGGTATAATCCAAAATTGAAGAAACCCGCTGTGGACCAAAATAAATAGAATTGAATACAAAGGGTATATCAGATAATGTGGTCAGTTGTTCTTCAAGGAAACGGCGTTAAATTTTCTCTCTCACAAAATTTGAGATTTAATGTCGAACCCAACTTTTTTTGATTTGGCGAACAGGCTGCCTGAGCATGCGGGTAGGTCCGCAAGTTTTACATCGGCTGTGCTTCATTTCTGGGTTGTTTTTCTATACTAGTATCTCTACTGTAAAAACTGGTCCCTTTACAATCGAACATTTTGCAATCGAATTTAGGGGAGAAATTCGTGTTTGAACATTTCAAATTCACCGCTTGGTTCCCTCATTGAAAAATTGCCGAAATTAGCGTCCTTCTCAACGAATTAGTTGCCGTAAATTAATAAACCAATGCTGTATTATTCGAATAAAATATGCCGTTCATACTATCGCGAATAACAGAAAATGTACAAGTAGAGAAAGATTTTACAACTCAGGACGAAGCAAAGATAACCTCGTAAGGAAGGATTTCAGACGCGTTTTTTGGACGCCTACTGTGGACACTATAGCGGCGCGCGCGCGCGACTTGAGGTCGCTCACACTCGCGGGTCGCTCGATCGCACTCTTTGGTCGTCCACGTAGGACGAGGCCACAACGACTTTTACAAAGCGAATGAGAACCAAATAGAGTATGAGTTGGTGTGTGCTCTCTCCTCAAGTATTACTGCCGTTGAGCTCTGATGAAGGAAATATATTTTCCGAAAGCTAGGCGATAACATTGTTTTTTCTGGATAACCCCAGTCCAGATGTTTGACAATTTATTCATACCGAGGGTCGATACACACAACGTTTTAGTACATGAAGTTTTACCTCTAATGATTAACCAACGTATCTACTTGTGGTCTTGATGTTCACACCTAGTTTGTAGTACCAATATTACTCGTACAATGTTCGTCCTGAATTTTCGGCCTACCTCAGTATTTCCTTAATAATTTTCCCCACCTGTCACTCCAGCAGGGATCTCAGTAGAACCAGCGCTGCTTGGCTTTTCCTCTTCCAACGTTCGTTGTATAAAAAAAAGCTCTCAACCGCGTCTTTTCCCCAAGCTATTTGATGGCTGTCACCTGCCTTTTCTGCCCTGCAGCCCTGTCACCCCCCTCCACCATCTTTTACCATCTTCTGCATTAATTTGAAGAGCAGCATAAACTTTTATTGCATCGTTCCATCTTCCCTTCTTATAATAATCTACCTGTCATACAAACGCACGTTTGAAACATCCTTCACCACAGATCCTCATTTTGCATCTTTCCCATATTAAGAATCAAAAGGTGAATATGGTTAGAGGACCTTGTTCATTTTGACAACCCGTTCAGTTCAGACAAGGTCGTTTTGAAGATAAGGTCTTTTCAATACGTTCACTCCTGACCGACACACCTCTACTCGGAATGATAAGAGGGAAGAAATTAATGCTTGGCCGCTTGCGGTTTCAAGCCGGTATTTTGGGAACAAAATGTTTTTACAGTGAAAAACATGCGTACCTATTTAAAAGTGAGTGGCATGCAACTGATATTTAGTGAATGATATGGTTACATGCGACGTAAGGATTGGAGTCGGAAACATGTGACAGGTAAGCGCATTTCCATTCACCATCATAATATGATATATATATTATAATATGATATATAATATATATAATATATATATATAATATATAATATATTATATTATATAGATCAGTGATCAGACTTTCCTACTTGTGCTAATTGAATTTGAAACTTTAGCATTCAGTGGAGAGATTGAACGACTATCTTCTTGTTCCACGGTATACATCAGAAATACCGAAATGACAGAGATAGATGGCGTAACGACTCCAAAAAGTACAGAAATCTCTCATACCTTTGATCTCGGTCAGAGTTCCCATCGCTCTGAAATTGACTCGGAGGAATAGAGAGCGCATCAGCATTTCCCAAAAGGGCGAAAGCAGCCCCTCCGATCATCCGAACCCCCCTCAAAGAAAAATAGTCCGGGAAGTTTAATTGCCTTCTCTTCCCCCTTTCGGATGGTCGGGGGAAAAGCTCGGATGATTAGGGACGGAAAAACTTCGACAGGATCAATCGGTTCCGAATGGTTTGAGGAGAAAGCTGTAGGTACATGAATCCTTCTTCGTTTTTTTCAGGAAAATTATATCCGTGGTCAATGATCCAGGACGGCATGGTGAATCTGAACATCCATTAGGTATTCACTTTAGGCTCAACTCAAGGTATTCACTGTAGGGAGTAGGCATGATACTGCACATCTGTTTCGTTGTTTGATTACAGTACTACAAAGAGCAATGACCAGCAGAAAATAAATGATGTTCCTGAAGTCTTTACTAAAGCTGGGCGAGTTGCTATTAGGTAGGTACCTAACGATAAGTGACGTTGTTTTTAAATTTCCATATAATCAATAAACTTACAAACTCCAGGAAAAAACAAACTTTATCGTTCCACGTATACATCTTCAAAATTAAGAGAGGAATTATGATGCACCACTTCATGAAAGGGAGTAACAAGCAAGAATCAAGCTCTGGAGGGAAAAGAGGAAGTTTCTAGAATAAAAAGTTGATTGGAAATCAATTTTTGCTAACTGAGAGAACACTGAAGTTTTCTTGAAAAAGAGTATCCAATTAGGGTGGGTGGAAAACTAAAATATGGCTGATAGTTCGCGTGACCTAACTGGAAGCTTCAAGGATTTGAACAGGATGAAACTTTTCTCAAAGTGAAACGGAAACATTTGTGAACGTCGTGTTATCCACTTTTGTGCTACCTGTTTTTCTCACTCCTCGATGTCAAGAATTATTACTTGTCAAGGAAATATCGATGATTCAAATCTTACGTGTTTTATGTGGGGCCTTTTGATCTTATTGATGTCGTGTGAGATGTATTTCTTTGTTCTACATGAATTTGAATTTTAGAGAGAGAGAAGGAGAGAAAACATGCTTTTATTTGAAGAAAGATACAAGTTACAAAAAAATTTTACGGAGCTATTCAGTAGCCATGGTCCTATAATATAGGACCTTATATTATAAGGACCGTCAGGCAAGTTCACGTCTTTTTTTCATTCATATATTTATGTAATGTAAAAATTAAATACTAATAATAAACTGGGCAAAGTGGTCAAGTCCAAGAAGTAACAATACATATTATTATTAGTAACAATACATATTACCTATAACAATACATTTAATAATTACATTTAAACCTTCTTGATGCGGTTGAAGAGAATGTCCCTAGCTCTAGCGACTACACTGTCACCTTGGTGGCGTTAGCCCAGACCGGAAGGTGGAGTGTAGGGAGATATGCTGGTCTGACCACCCCGGTGTCACATACAACACCGACCATAAGGAGGCGGGACAATTACCTAGTGAGCCTACTGTAGCGAGAAGAACTGTAGGAAGGATGGAGTCAGAGGGTGACTTTGATGGAGCTAGCCAGTGGTCGAATGGGAAGGTAGAGTATGAAATGAACAAGGCGAATAAGTGGTAGATTTCATACCGGATCACCCCTTAGTGAGCTTCTATATTCTAGGTACTTTCTGTCGGGAAGAGAGTGGTGGAAGTGTGACGACACGTGACGTGTTGTTCCTTTTCCTCGTCTTTCCCTTTGTGTGTTGACTTTTTCCAAGGGTCGCTTCTTTATTTAAGAACTTATTAGTTGCTAAAATGTGGGTCATAACAAACCTCTAAATAATACTATATTCCTTGAATGCTTTGTATCATAGGGGCCACGCTACGGAGCAAACTTTGCTAGCGAGGGGTCTGCCTTTCTCAATAGGTCTTCAAAACTATCGTACGAAATTTCTTTGACATTGAAGCATTTCTTCTGCACTACAACTAGGGCTGCACGGGTGCTGCACAATGGACAGCTCTGATCCCCTTCGTCATAGTGCTTATATCTTAGCGCCAGAAGGTCCCCCCTTAGTTTGACTATCCACCTACATGCAATAAAATTCTGGATGTCTAAGGCTTGTTTAACACCTTCACCTCCCGACCGTAGCCTCCGGAATTTGAATCATAAATTACAGTATTTACTATCGGAGCGGAATGGAAATTACTTACCCCTTCTATCATCAAGTTTATCTTGCTCGATCGTTTTCTTACCACCTGAAGGTACTGCTGCTGAACTTCTGATGAAATATCCTCCATGCAATTCCTCATGAAAGAAGACATGAAATTGTTACAAGAACAACCAGCAAAGCGGCTGGATTCGCGGGGATCTGATTTCTTGGGCTACTTAATTTTCCCGCTTTACTAATAGGTAAAGAAAAGCCCGTATCCCGGAAGATACTGTACTCGAAAGAAGTTAATCTCTCCACGTCCTCTTCACCTATTGTTGTATATGAAAGACCAGAATTGTAGTCGATATCATCCAACCTTGGCCCTCTCTACTATTTTTGGCTCTTTTCACTTGGCCCTTCACTTATATCATCCAATAGGATTAAATTCCCTAATTTGCACGATGAAATGAGAAAATTATGACCACTTAATTGCTGCAAAAACTAATAAAGTTTGAGTGAAAAAAGTGATACGAGGGACAAGTTCATGGTAGAGTGCTTTTCTTCTTCAATATTTATATACCATCTTCAGGGCTTGTAAACGGTGTAAATATACTTCTTTTGGCTACATCAGAACTTCAAAACAGCACTTGTTAAAGTGAAAAACACACTTTTTTAAAGGTACTAGGTACAAAGGCAGACAATATCATTGTGATAACAAACTTCCTCGAATATATCTGCCTTTGTACCTAATACCTTACGAAAAGTATAGGTTTTTCACTTTAAAAAGTGCTGTTTTGAAGTTCTGATGTAGCCAAAAGAAGGATATTTACACCGTTCACAAGTCCTGAAGATGCTATATAAATATATCGAAACGTCGGCCTAACAAAGTGTCTTTATTTATCCGGCTGATCCTCAAGAGCCTCAACACCTATTGTCATAATTAAGCAGTCGAAAAATTAGAACCTTAATATATTTAAGTACTAATCTAAGTCTAACATTATTGGCATAAATCAATTTCAATTTTTAAAATATTTTAATATATTTAAGTACTAATCTAAGTCTAAAATGATTGGCATAAATCAATTTCATTTTTTGGCAAACTTTTGGCATACCTATTGGAACTTTTGGCAACTCATTTTGAACTTTCGGCAAATCCATTACGTTTCGACAACTACTGGAGTCCTTGTCCACCTTCATTCCTTCTACAATGTTCAATAAAGTGTTTTTTCTCTCTCTCAAAAATCTAAGTCTAACGCTAATCTAATCTCTCTAGTCTTTCTAATCTAAGTCTATCTTACTACCTCCTAATACAAATATCACGAATAAGAACCGATGCATCATTATGCACAACAACTACAATGTATGTGCCTGTCCCTAACAGAGTCCCGACGATGGCTAACGGCGAAAGCATGCTCGACGACCAAGAATAAACCGCATAAACTGAGGAATAGCCGCTAATTTCCTCCCCTCACCACAAATACTATGGGAGGGAGAAGTTGTTGCAAATTATTCGTAGAATCGATTCATGAAGTACCTATTGCTGATTGGTTTCGAGACATCCTCTTAACAGGCCTTTATTAAACTCGGAGGCAAAATTGCATCTCCGATTCATGAATTATGCTTTAATAATACCTAATAAACCTGCTACGTTGCATCGAGCTTCGAGGAATTCTTGGCTTGAGCGGTGAAGCGCATTATTAACACAATATCAACAATGCAAATATAGCAAACAAGCGCTGTTTGATGTTCAGCAAGAGCCGTATGGGAATTGTTTCCCCCTTTATTCATCCTATAGCGCTGTTTGCCATGCTCACCCAAGGGAGCAGGCTATAGCCTACAGTTATTTACGAATTTATCACTAGCATGGGGCCTCCCCTACGTCCTATCCGGCTAATACGACTGCAAGGTTTTCGCAGAGGGCTTTCCAGTTGGCTCCTACATCATAAAGTTCATCTCCTTCCTCGAGAAAATGCTAATCCGGATAATATGAGAAAGTTTTGGCATTTTTACAACCCTCCGGAAAGTATACGAAGTGTTGATATTTCGCTGCGTAAATTCCCTCCCTCGAGCAGTTACCCCTTCAAATATGGGTGGAACATTTTCAGTATATTTCTGGTGTATCAATATTCAACGTTCACCCCTCAAGTTTCAACACTTCAAGAACGAGAAACTCCGCTTGATGTTTACTGACTTCCGGGCGACTCATCTGATTCAGTGCTACATTATTCGTTTCATCCTGACGAAAATTTTATGTACATATAACTCAACTACGTTTAAAAATTGAAGCTAGATATGGTAATAACAAAATCCCTCATGATTATGAGGCGAGATAACAACAATAAAGCCAAAAAGCTGGACTTTTATTGACAGTATTTCAAAATATTGATCTGTCGAATAATGTTCTTATAAAAAGTTGTAGAGTGATGCGAAAGCGAAATTTATTTATTTGTTTTTGATTTCGACAGACAATATTATTACTAGAGCTCGGAAAATATGCACGAAAATTTCCTGAAAATATGCACCGGAAACTGGAAAAATATGCAAAATATGCATTTGCCCTTAAAACTGCATACGACTTTGGAATTTCTGTATTTTAAGAAAGGATGTTCCATATTATTACCTTTTTTAGCCCTTTTTTCTCCTAGAAAAAAGTGATGAAGCATCAGGTAAAGTAACAAGCAATTCAAAAAATCAGTTATACATTTTTTATTTACTTTTATACATTTATACGAACTAGGTATAAAATGTAAAGATGAACTACATATTATATTGGACAACAATTACACGCTCCAAATTATCAGGTGTAAAACAGTGTCTCCTGTCACTTAAAATTTCTTTCAATGCGGAAAACGATCTCTCTACATCGCAAGATACAATAAGCAACAATTTGAAAGTGGAAATCTCTTTTGGAGAGTGGGGAGAGTCCCATGAGCTGTCTTCTCCTTTGAGAATTTTCGCGAGTTGAACCACTGAAGACCACCCTGGATTTTTCGATAGGACCCCCTCCAGTTTATCCTTGACGGCTTTTCCAGTTGTTCCATGCCAATGGGAGCTTTTTTCGAGCAGGTAAGAAACAGCACCTACGGCAGAGCAGAGATCCATCCCCCTAGTCTCCAGGTGGTTTATCAAATGGCGTATGGTATTACAGTTGGCATTTATAAAGGCCAAACGATAGGCGATCTGCCTGTCCTCCAGAGCGTCCATGGTTTTTCGAATAGCCAGTGCAGAAGATGGGTCGAAACCGCAAAAAAACTGGTAAAATATGCTGCAAAATATGCAAAAATCCCCAAAATGACCAACAAATGCAAAAATCCCCAAAATGACCGAAATATGCAAAAATATTCAATTTCAATTTAAACCACCGCATACCCTTCAGAAACCTTCAAAACGTTCAAATACAAAGATATACCACATAATAAAAGATATGCAAAATACGCAAATTCCGAGCTCTAATTATTACCTTCAGATTCCAAACTTGTAAAATTATTGTCGATCAAAATTATCAGCTTAAGTTCAACCATGTGATTATTTAAGATGTTATTTCTCTAGAAGATATTATTTCTGTTCGTACGGTGATTCACGGAAACCTCATTCTTGTACTGCCGAGTGAAGGAAAAACAGCTCGGTACCGAAATAGAAAACGGCTCAGCTCTGGGATTGGTCGAACAGTTTGGAGGAAGAAAAACTATGGATGAGTCGTTTTTCCTCAACATTAAATTACGAATAACCTGTCCAAGGCGTGCCATACGTCACACATTACCTCTTTTTCCTCCAAACGCTCAAGATGAGCTGCTCTTCTCCACATATATTGAAGAAACATTCCTTTAGGACGTTTTGATTTTTCAACCTGAATGTTTTAATTGTTTTCAAGATCTTCTCTCAAGCTGTTTTTACATCTTACGGCAGTATAGTAAGAATATATAAATTCACGATAAAGGAGGGTTAATTTTGACCGAGTCATAACCGTACTAACACCGTTTTTTAGACCTTACTGGAGAATTTTGTTTCTGCGATAGTTTTAAATAATAGTTATAGTAGTCCCATCGACGATCAAATTATTTGCACAAACACCGAATTTTCGAAAGACTGGATAGGGCTCTTAACAGAATATTATCACAACAATATCTTCACGTTTATTCCACTGTCTGTAGAGAAAGAGTGGTCGAGGTTGCAGCAAGTTGATGAGAGAAATTTATCCAAAATCAACCCTCCTTGTAATCTACACTCGAGAAGGAGACAATCTCAAGACGATGAATAATGACTAAGTTCCTCAAAGCCCGTTCGGAAGCTTCGCACCGCAGAGGAAGCTGAGAGAGTGAAAGGGAGAAACCCATAATTACCGAACTCATTGTTGTGCTCTTTGAGGATTGTGCATCTTTTGTCCCGAGTAATTGACAATTGCCTCGGCTTCTCTGATGCGAGTTCATAATAATATTATCTTCTTTGCGGCTAAACAAGGCGTCTTTGAGCACCGAAAATTTGTTCCAGAAATGATTTGTTTTCATCAATGAGATAAATATCGCATTACTTCAGTCAGTTGAACTCTGAAGTTCGAGGTGTAGTTGATGAAACTGATATCAAATGAAGGAGCGACGCATTGTCAATTTGACGAAATTTTTGTTGATTTTCATGAAAATTAAGGCGTATTGCAGCAATCAGGCGGAGAAATGGGCTTAACCCTTAATATCTTGAAGTATCTTTTTGGAAGCCCGAGTTTTACCGGCAAAAGTTTATCTACTTTTGAACCAAAACTGATAGCCTCTGGCTATTTTGATCTCAAATTATCGATTTGTAAGAAAGTTAAAATAAATAAAATAAACAAAATAATTCTCGAGTTGACAGACAGTAAAGAGGCATTCTTCTACCCTCATTTTGGTTTATTATTTTCAATAATGAACCTTTGGAATCGACCAAGAAATTGTTTTTTAACCCCCCCCCCTCAAAATTTGTTGGTTTATGTTTCAAGGTACGTAGAATCCAAAAATCGAATAAAAATGTTGCCGTTTGTACGCCGTCGCTACACTTTCCTCAGTTAGCATTGCCCGATTTTGATGAAATTTGGTTTAAAGGATTTGGGGTCTAGTTGTGCCCAGAATATTTTGGTTATATAGGTCACTTCGGGTTTAAAATAATGAAAACGCCCTAACTCAAAAAATTTTGAAATAATGGTATTGTTTTCCCATCAATTTAAGATAGTATTGAATTTTTAGTATTTTCAGAGATCACGCGGAGCCTTCCAGGACAAACTGTTCGCTCCCTACGAGAATTTAAGGGTTGGACGTACGATAAATCAGAAACACGAGTGTGAATCGAAAAATAGGCCTAATTTCCGTTCAAATTTTAGCTGGCCGAAATGCGATCGATGTTTTTCTTCATGTTGATTGGTGGTAACAATGGCAAAGCCGTGTTCTTTGCAGACGAACGATAAACGAAATAATAAACCATTGTGTAATAATTTGCAGCGTTTTTAAAATACCCTTATACTCGTAGTAATTTACCTAAGTTTCTCAATAAACCCTTTTCTTCTCGTTCTTCTCTAAACATTTAAATTTCATTTCGAACTCCGATGGCTTATGAAACCTTGTGAAGCTGTATTAAAGCTCGGATTTTAAGGTCACCGAGAAAATTAATTTCAGGAACAAGAGAGGATGTGATCGGGAGGAACTAGGTAGTCTAAAACCCCCTAGGGTTCCAGTGATTCCCGGTCGTACTTCACGGTGATAACTGAAAAAGACACCGTGAAAGGACATTGTGATACAATCTAGCCTTCTTCCCCTGATACGAGGGTAGTTGGGTTACTTGTTCAACACTTCCGTTCTCTCTGCGATCAATAACTCGCCCTCGAGCTTTAAATTAATCTTCAGCGTACAAAAAAAGGGACCTCTCAGGCTCTTCTCCCTTCAATCTATCACCGGGTTTACGGGTTTTTGTTTACCTTCTATCATGAATTTTGCTTTGAAGTTATTTCCTTCCTTCCTCTTCTCTGCAAGAACGTACTTTGTGTTTGCAACCACTTTCATAATCCCCGAGTTCCTCCATTCAAGTTTTGATTTTCGGCGGGAATTAAGTCTGGGTTGTTTTTGAATGTGGAAGGATTATCTTGATGGCGCCAGTACGTGTCATGTGCCTGTTGAAAGAGCCAGATTTTTTAAAAAGTTATCTGTACTACTTGTCGAAGTTCATAGGAACATGGACGTACCTTACAAAGTGAATGAGTATCCATCTACCAATATGCTGCGCTACGTAATCGCAGTTGGGTTGAAGCCCAATCATGGTATTATGGTAGTCTTGCTCATATTGAGAAAGTTGGGTCTAACCCATACAGGAAACTTCAAGGTCCAGCCTTTGAAGTGTAGTATCCACCATAAAAAACCATGATATTTGGACAGTATAGCATCCATCGTGTGTATTACCCACTCTATGGTTTACGCCTTCTCGCAACCTTCATGCAAAAGAGAAGTTGGTGGCATACTACAGTGAGGAATTCCATCCTGGTCATAAGGTGGTTTTGGCTTTTTCGACAAAATTTTCATTAAGCTCCAATGACCAAAAAGTGTAGGAAAATTTTGAATTTAAAGTATCAAACTTCTACGATACCTACTTTACTAAACTTCTATCGATTAGTACTACTGCTTTTGGTTCATCATTTCCAACAATTATTCTTTGGAATTGACGAGGAAAAAAATTGTTGTCAAAATTTGTTGGTTTACGTTTCAGGGTAAGTAGAATCCGAAAAATGAATAATAAATTTTGCTTCCGTCCGCCGTACGCCATGCGCCAGAGTATCTCTCTTTGTTAACCTGGTTTTAACAGACAAGAAGCCATTCCTCGGTAACCAGATTTTGATAGACTAGAAACCCCCCAGGTTATGGTTTTTCCCTTCTGAAATTTCTTACTATTCACCTTCAATACATTCACCTTTTCATTCAAAACAGTTGGATAAGTAAATCCAGACAATCGATCGACACTGTAAAATCCTTAGTTAAAATCTTCATTCAAAATATACATTAAGACCAAAGTCGAAACGGGCAAAATCGAATCCAAGACCATTCTTGGAATTCACGTTTTGTTTTATTATTTTCAATATTGAGTCTCTGGAATCGACCAAGAACCCCCACAATTTGTTGTTTTACGTTTCAAGGTACGCACAATTGAACAATCGAATACAAATTTTGCCCATGGTGGGCAATGGTGGGTCGATTTTAATGAAATTTGGTGTATGGCCTCCATTTGAGGTCTAGTTGTGCTCCGAAGCTTTTGGTTGATAGTCACTTCTAAGGGTTGAAATTTTGAAAACGCCCTAGCTCAAAAAATGTCTATACAAAGGTATTGTTTTTTCATCAATTTAAGATAGTTTCGAATTTTTAGAATCGAATGAGACCACCCAGAGCTCTGTAGGACCAACTGTTCAGTCCCTATGATGACTTAAAGGTTGGACTTACGATAAATCAGAAACACGAGTGTGAATCGTAAAAGAGGCCTAATCTCCGTTCAAATTAAATTTGAACCTCTCCGTTCAGCTAAAATTTTTAGCTGACTAAAATGCGATCGCTGTTCATTCAGTTGTACTCAAATTCTCGTCCTTAGTAACCAGAGAACAAATTTCCGTATGAAGGCACACACAACTCCCTGTTTCTTCGAACTGAGTGTTTAGCGTTTATTTCTTCCGAATAAACTTGATTGTGAAGTAGGGATGTGGTAGGTAGTATCTATGGTTGGTAGGAGGTGACAACGGCAAAGCAAAGGTTCTTTGCAGACGAACGACTTATATAGAAAAATAATAAACCTATGTGTAATAATTTTGAGCGTTTTTGCTTGATTGGTTATTTACTTGACTACTATGTTGTATGTTCTACCGCTACTATATTATTTTCTTGGTTGTTGTGGAGAAGGAAGCCGAGGACGTCAATATACTTTTTTCAACATTTATTCGGCAAGCGCTTTCGGGGCAAACTATGGCCCCTTTCCCAAGCCTATGTTCACTCTACAATTGTACTCCCACTATCTTTCTTCCCTCCTCGGCTATATAGGCTTGAGAAAGGGGCCATAGTTTGCCCCTAAAGCGCTTGCCGAATAAATGTTGAAAAAAGTATATTGACGTCCTCTGCTTCCTTCTCCACAACTACCAAGAAAATGACTACAGCAGGAATACAGAACATACTATATTATTTGTTTAAGACTCTGTGATGAGACTTGGTTTTGGGACGCCACCATGGTGGGTGGCCCTGGATGGGGCCGGGGTTCACCTGGCCCCGCGGCGCTTGCCGCGGCTCACTCTCACCCTCTCAATCTCGCAACTTTGTCTAAGCTATGTTGACTTGCCTTATTCATACTATAAACTGTATGTTCACGTATTTTGTAGGCTAATAAATTCATTATCATTACGGAATATAATGAATATGCTGCGAACATTACCACACGACATATCTTTGTTCAATCCTTAAATTGTGTTTAAAATTTTCTACAGATAATAACGTTCTCAAGATGGAGTCAGTCAAGGCCATATCTGAGCCCTCGCCTTTTTATTGACCCATGACGCCCATGAAGATATTTGAGTCAAATCTCTGGTCATGTTCATTTCAGTGCAACAACCGCTTCTTCTTGGTGTCTCAACGTCCCGAACCCTCAATAAATAAACAGCGTAAGAACGAGGGTAGCTCCAACAAGAAAACTGGGTCGGATATAATCTCGATGAATTCCACATTAATGGAGGAACTCCCGTCTCTCCCGCTGATGAACCCCAAGAACTCGCAACAGCTGAGAAGGTTGTACCAGCAATCAGGGAACAGAACCCTCTTAATCTCGAGTCCTAATCCTTCTCAGCGGCTTCCGCTTATCTCTCTCCAGCAAACACGCTAATTGGATCAACTCTTGATACCGCCCTTACGACCTCTACTTATTTTATCTTCATGGATCACCCTTCCAATCTAGTGTAGTCGGTGGAGATTATAAAACGGGCTCCAATGGAGTCCGATTCTCCGAATCGATGTATGACTGGATTACCTTCTGGGTCGAGTCTTCTTGGAGATATACTAGATATGATCTCAATACTGGTTATATGGGGGTTGCTGATAAAGACTTACCTGCACTTATATTATTCATGAAATGACTACATGAAAACTGTCCACTCAGCAACTATATTAAATATAGTTATTCTTATTCTTATC
The DNA here is from genome assembly GCA_009739505.2 of Apolygus lucorum. Lineage (NCBI taxonomy): Eukaryota > Metazoa > Arthropoda > Insecta > Hemiptera > Miridae > Apolygus > Apolygus lucorum. The sequence continues at coordinate 57,153,720 of CM019182.2, forward strand.
TTATTATTATTATTATTATTATCTTAGTTATTATTAGTTGTTCTTAAGGTATTATAAATTTTATAATATCTACCTTAAGAACAAAATTCAAGAGAGTAGGTTCATTTTGCTTCCGAGTCTACCAAGGTTGCGGAACCTTTGTTTTCGCTTTTCAAGGTTGAAAGAAAAATGTTCTCCAAAATCAAAAATTTCCATCCGTGACCTTCCTGAACAATTTTGGTTCCGTGTCTTTCTGTGTGTCTATCATGAAATGCTGGTAATGCGCATAATTATACGAAGTCGATTGTCGATATTGTCCGATTTCTATGATTTTTTGGGATATAGAGGGGGGGGGGGGGTATGAAAATCATCACCCTCGGACTGATACTAGCTGCTGCGCATGTGCAAACGTAAATTCCTTGTAACAGCCATAACTTCCACATTTTCCATGAAATTTCGATGAAATTTTCTGGAATCGTGCGGATTGGGGTGTAGATGGTCATCTATGAAAGTCATTGCCCCGAAACTGACAGTAGCCACTGCGCATGCGCAAACGTAAATTCCTTGTTACAGCCATAACTTTCACATTTTCCATCAAATTTCAATGACATTTCCTGGAATCATACAGATTGAAGTGTAGACAGTCCCCTATGAAAATCATTACCGCCGGACTGATTACAGTAATTACATAACTTCCACATTTTCCATCAAATTTCGATGAAATTTTCTGGAATCGTGCAGATTGAAGTATAGAAAGCTCCATATGAAAATCATCACCCCCGGACTGATATTAGCTGCTACGCATGCGCAAACGTAAATTCCTTGTAACAGCCATAACTTCCACATTTTCCATCCGATTTCGATGAAATTTTTGGGGATCATGCGGATTGGAGTCCTCTATGAAAGTCATCGCCCCGAAACTGACAGTAGCCACTGCGCATGCGCTAACGTGTTTTTCCTTCAGTCACAACTTCAGTCATAACTTCTACAATTTACATCTGATTTCGATGCAATTCAAAACAACTGATTTCGATGCAATTTTCCGGGATGGTGCGGATAGGGGTGTAGATGATGGTCCCTTATAAGGGTAGTGGAAGGTACTTAGCAAATGATGTTTTGAGATTAACCACTCTGCATCGGATAATCTATACGAGGAAGCTATGTGCCACACCCACTTGGCGGTCTTTATATTTTTGCAGAATTTATGATAGATAATTTACAAAGAAAGCAAATATTAACATTATTGGCAAAAATAATTTCATGAATCCCGATGTGGTCCAAAAGACTTACTACACGAATGATGAAGGTATGAAAGCCCCTTGCTATCCAAAAGTAAATTCTTGTTGTTGCGAAATCTAAATACCTCGAACCTACTTTACCTAACAGCGAGGGCTTTTACGTAAAATCCATGGTTTACTGCCAATTTCCGAAGATTCATAAAAACAAATTCATTTTACTTGTAAATGAGAGACACTAAATGAGAGGTACCCCACCCCCTCTGGCTGCAAGTATACACTGATGGCTCCGCAAAAGATGCAACGAGAAATGCAGGGGTAGGGAGGGGGTATTTTCCTCCGCATTCCAGGTGAAAGCACCAGTTGGGGCTGTCGCCACCAACTTTGATGGGGAAGTCAAGGCAATACAGTTGGCATTGGAGGAGTGTCTTCGACTGGAGCGAGTACCGGACACAGTCATCCTGGTTGACTCACAAGCAGCAATACATGCGATAACAGGGCCAGGACAGGCCAGTGACAGCCTGTCTTTCCGTGAGTGCAGGAGGCTGGGGGATAAAATCCTGGATAAAGGGAACCAGCTGATTATCCAATGGGTGCCGTCTCACTGTGGTCTGTTTGGGAATGAGATGGCCGACCTGTTGTCAAAGGAAGGCTCAGAGATGCCCCAACCAAATATCCCGGTGACGCTGTATGCTGCTCGACGAGAAGCTGAAAAGAAAATACTGGGATCTATGGCCACAAAACAAGCCAAGCGCGCCAGGGGGAAGAAATGGGAAGCCCTGGCAAATGAAAACGGTCGAATACCACCTAATCTCCTTAGGAAAGTTGGAGTCACATGCTTCCGCTCATTGACGGGCCCTGATTTCCTCCAGAAGCATCTGCACCGAATATGCGTGAAGCAGTCACCGGACTGCGAACTGTGCGGGACTGGTGAAATGGACGGAGACCACCTTGAGAGCTGTGAAGCCCTGCAGGACGTCAGAGCTGAACAGACAGAAGAAAACCACTACCACCGAACCGCGCAATTATACTGGGCTGCGAGAGGTCGGATGGCCGAAGACGCCGCACCGACACGGCGTAATTAAAAAAAAAAAAAAAAAAAAAACTTGTAAATGAGATTTACCTCATAATATGAGGAAATTACTCATATTATGGAAATTACTGAATCATGTAGTTCAAGCGAGAACCATCTGGGTTTCATTGTGATGTATAATACGTATACATACATGGTTAATTAATATACATACATGGTTCTCGCTTGAACTACATGATTCAGTAATTTCCTAGATTCTGCCATTAAATACGAAACCATTTTACTTTCTCACTCCCTTCCTGGCCTACATTTATCCTTTGGAACTGCCTCTGATAAACGAACATTAATTCTGCGAGTTGACAATCGTCTACCTCATTTTGTGCGTAATGAGAGCAAAAGAGCAAAGTCACGGGGAGAATTAATTAGCCTCGCCGTACTGTTGAAAATAAGGTTTTAAGCACGACAGAGTAAAGATAAGGGAGCAACCGCTGCCAACTTATTACTTCGCTAACAAAGTTTTCCAAGTCTACTTGGAAGAGACCCATCCTCAAGACATTAGTCGAGGCCCTCAAGTCGACGCACCTTTTGTAGATCAAAGCATTCGTGCTTGTCTCCCTACGCTTGTTGCCTGATTTCGACGACCCAAATTATTGCAAAGAGTTATTGGAGAATGTTGCGAAAGTATTCCGAGTTTTGAGTTAAAGTCAATTTTGTTCCAAAATCCTTCCTCGAAAGTGCTTCAATTCAGAAAAAGTTTGTACTTTCAAGTTTTTTTTTAGATCTTCCTTAACAATGATCGATTTAGATTTTCTCTGAATGGGGGGTGCGCCTTGATTTTTTTAAGATTTTTAATCGAAAGTAGACTACATCCTGAGAATTTTGGCACCAACCGCGACCTTCGAGCGTGAGTAGATCTTTTTCTATGATTTTTCAAAGTTTCGACCGTTTATGACGTCACGCGCCCCTCCCGCCTGGGCGGGACCCCCCAGCCCACTGTGGCGTCATAAACGGTCGAAACTTTAAAAATTCATAGGAAAAGATTTACACACACTAGAAGGTCGCGGTTGGTACCAAAATTCTCAGAATGAGGTCTACCTTAGATTAAAAATAACAATAAACAGTTTTTCCTACCCTGGCGCACACCCTATTGTTAGTATTTTGAAAATTTCTTGAGAAATAAGGCATCTAAAAAATATGTAAATTTATTAAATTTTGGAAAAAAAATTGGCTGTTAAGTTCGATTTTGACGTGGATGTGTGATACCGCTGGGGATCATGAAAAAATTGTTTACAAAGAAAAAATAAAAGTAATGCGATTCCAATGAATAGGACGATTGTAAACATTAAAGTTTGAAATTCCGATGTGAATTGTAACAGTTACTATTGGAATACATATCTAGTAATAGAAAACCTATTAGTAGAAATTAGAATCCAATTAGACTCCGAATAGAATTCATAGGCCCAGGAAGTTTCCTGATAGGAATGAAGGATGAATAGAAATCAGATGAACTGATTAGTAGAATGGAATAGGTGAGTTATTGTAGGCTATTATACAGGGTGTCTACAAAACAGGTCTCATTCCTTCAAGGGATCGATTCTACAACTAATTTGCAACAAAAAATGTCTCGTAGCAATTTTCGTTTAAACCCCTCTTTTCCGAGTTATTTTAATAATTAAAATTATTAATTTTAAATTTAATTATTAAATTAATTAATTATTAAATTTAATAATTTAAAATTATTGAAAAAATGGTTTTTCTCGTGATTTTGCCCTTACGAGTATGCCATTAAATTGGTAATAACTCCATTAATTTGCTGTTTGCTGATTTCGTTGAGAAAAATGCACGTTTTTCCGCGTTCCAACAGAAATTTCTTCCTCAAATTCGATTGTAAAATATTTTTTGACTACACCGTTGGAAAGCTGAGATTCTGGCGCAGTTTTTAAGCTTTCCGGCAACAGTTTATTATTTCGAATTATTTGGAAACTATGGGCGTTGAAAAACGAAAAGTTTTCGAAAAGTTACTAAGTTCACTTTTTAAGTTGCTTTATTCCCCGTAAAATTCTACAAAAAAATTTTTTTTGGTGTCAGGAAGATAGGAAATTTAATGCTCTTTCCAACGGTATCCTCAAATTGTAATTATTTCACCAAATTAATAGCGTTATTACCAATTTAATGACATAAGGGCAAAATCACGAAAAAAAATTTAAAATAACTCGGAAAATAAGGGTTTACGCGAAAATTGCTATGAAACATTTTTTGTTGCAAATTAGTTGTAGAATCGAAACCTTGAAGGAATGAGACCTGTTTTGTAGACACCCTGTATGCAACCAGTAATAGAATATCATTAGAAACTAGAATCTAATTAGAGTTGACAATCGAGTTGAGATTCCCAGGTTGTTTCCAGTGAATGAATAGAAACTAGATCAACTGAGTACCTACGAAGTAATTAGAATTCATAGTCAAGTGCAGATTCCCCTGAAGTTGCCTGATCAAAATTGAAATAGAGTTGGAAATATTCTGATGGAATAACCAGCTCGTATTAAAATGATTAAATGATTCAAAATATAGTTTTATTTTATTAATTAAATAATTATAATATAGATATATAATATAGATATAGATAATATATAATATAGATGAATTGGGTATGGTTCAATAACAAAACGGAGTGTGGTTTATATCGATTAACTCTTTAATCGTATATGAGGTCCGAAATGAAATGAGAATGGATTTTGGGTATCAAGGGAAACCGCAAAATATAGAAATATGTGGAGAGATCACTTACCAGGAGCAAGGCAGGAAAATGACTGAATGCCGAGCTCATTCCCAGTCTAGGAGAGTAGTGGCGCCTCCTCAGGCCTATTCCGCGTAGCAGTTCGCTGAACTGCTACACTCCCCCTCTGGGTTTTAAAAATTTTGGAACAAAATTTTTGCGGGTGGTAGGATAGGTAGAGGTTGGATGGTGGTTAGTACAAAAATAATTCAGTAAATCAATCCTAGGGACCCTCGGCAGGGAAACCGTGCCTGACGCGCACCCGTAGCGCTATGGTTGGCTGCCATGGAAGGTGCGTTCTAGCTGGACAAAACCTGCTGGCGACGTCGTAGACGTTCTCATTCTTGTTTGAATGTTTTTCAAACGTTTATGTTAACTTTTTTTAACATTTGTATTAACAAACATTTTGTTTTCCCACAAAATCAGCGAACTGCACAAAAAAAAACCCAAAAAAAACCTGCTGCTGAAAATGCTGGATCAAAAGAAATGAGATCATCTGAACAAATCGGACACTAATTTTGAATCCAATCATTTCCTGTGTGAATGATCCATCAATTTCGACAACGTGGTTCTTCGGAAGGGACGAGTATTTCAGGGAAAGCATATTACACAATGTCGGAATCCCCCTTCTGCGTAAACGAGTTTCTCCTTGTGGTTGTAATTAATTATTTCTTAGCTGGAATGTTTATTTTTGAGAATCGCGTATTCATGGAATGTTAATGGAGTCATGGCCGGAATTTTCCATTTCCTCATAAAACTCCCGCCTTCCCCCTCATAATGTTGCTCTTGAACCTAATTTAACATAATGCTCTCATGTTTATTGGAGCCGCTTCCAAAACGGGGCGGTAAGAGAATGGGAAGGTTTCTGTGATAAATTACTATGTTCGCTTTAAGGTAAATAAAATGTAAATGGAATGAAAAAAAGGGCAGCAGAGAGACTTGAGGGTAAAACGCTTAAGAGATCCACCATTTCAATTGAGGTCCCTTATCTAACATTTAAACTTCATTTAAAATTATAAGATTCCGGCTTAAATATTGGAAAAAGGCGTCTTTTTGGACCAGCTAAGATCCATTTGGGAAGGAAGAACGGGTTTTCCAGGGCGTTTTTAGTTTTACCCCCCGAAACACGGGAGTTCGATGAAATATTCAAGGGGATCAATGGAGCGTCTCCATGGAAATGGAGGAAACTGTAAACGCGATTTATCCTCGCCGTTTTCCTGGACCTTTTCTCACTGTCTGAATCGCTTTGATGCTCCTTGAACATCCCCTCATATGAGGGAGAAGGAGGACGTAATTTTCCCGAGTGGTGGGGAAAAGGAAGGCAGGTCTCCGGGGGACAATGGAATAGTTTCCATTGTTCGCCGATGGTCGCGCGGCGAGCGGTGTTGTGATGTGACGAGGAGTATTTGGAAATGTTACGACGGATAGTTCTGTAGTCCTTTGTGGGCCGTTCGCTTGATGTTTGTCAAAATAATGGATTTTTTCTTTCATTACTTTTTCACTATAAGCCTGTGAACAGGCAAGGAAAATAACCTGGTTTATATAATTTTACAGAACCCAAATGGTGAGAGTCGTAGTTTAGGGGAAGTGCTTCAATTTGGCCATTTAGTACGAGTATTTATGATGGAAATAAGCGCATTACAGGGAGAATACGCTCTGTCGTAAGGTTTCTGTTGCTCTTAGTAGTGTACATGTACAGGGTATCTACCAATTGGATGGACCAAACTTCAAAGATCGATTCTGTTACGAATTTTCCACAAAAAAATGTCTTCTAGCAATTTTTTTAATCCACTCAAAAAATTTTTTTTCCACTTCAAAGTATTTATTTGTATTTTCGACCTTGCGTCACTAAGGTGGTCATAGCTCCCTTATTTCTCATGAAATTTCAAATCTGATTACACCGTTGGGATGAGTGTTAAATTTCCTATCCATTTAGTGAGAAACCCAATTTCTTAAAGCCTTTCTAAAAGTAAAAAAAAAATAATCAATGTCAACATTTACATTTTCTCGGAAAATGCCATTTTTTCAGGCTAACGATTCCGTTAAAAATAGTGCTATCGTTGGTCACTCAACGGGAAAAACTACCCCAAGATCTCACCTTTCCAATGGTATGTCAGTTTCAAGGTTTTTAAAAAGAAGTTTCTTGAACAAAATTTTTTCAAACTCAATTTAATTGAGTTTCATGCGACAAAATGTGCTTTTGTTTATTATTTTCAATAATGAACCTTCGGAATCGACCAAGAAAAAAAATGTTACCCCCCCACAAAAATTGTTGGTTTACGTTTCAAGGTACGTAGAATCCGAAAATCGAATAAAAATTTCTCCACTTAGCATTGACCGATTTTGATGTAATTTGGTATGTTGGCTCCATTTGGGGTCTAGTTGTGTCCCGAAGATTTTAGTTGAGTAGGTCACTTCTAAGGGTTCCAAAATGAATTTTGAAATTTTGAAAACGCCCTAACTCAAAAAAATTTGATATAAAGGTACCTATTGTTTTTCCTTCAATTTAAGATTCTATAGAATTTTTAAATTTTTTGAGACCACCCGGAGCACTGTAGGACAAACCGATCGCTCCCTACGAGAATTTAAGGGTTGGACGTACGATAAATCTGAAACACGAGTGTGAATCGCAAAAGAGGCCTAATCTCCGTTCAAATTATAGCTGACCGAAATACGATCGATGTTTTTCTTCATGTTGGATGGTTGGTGGCTTTGCAGACGAGTGGTCTATAAAAAAATAATAAACCATTGTGTAATAATTTGCAGCGTTTTTTCATATGGAGGGGCGGTTATTTACGTGGCCCTGCCTGCGTAAATATTACCCAATAAATTCTTCAGTTAAGTAGCGATTTGTTATGTGATCTTGAGTTTACGGTATCCGTTAAAGCTCTATCCGCTCTCCACGCTATAATAACCTTGCAATATTCACGGTTAATCCCAAAATTAATTTCGTAAACCCCACCTCTGGGATGAACTCCCCCAGGTAATGCGGAAGAACGATGGCCCCCCAGTAAAAACAATTTTAGGACCTCAATTTTTCGAGAGTCGACTTAATCGAAAAAACAAGCCTCGCTGTTTAATTTCAAACAGAGAGGAAAAACCGTGAATTCAAGTAGGACAGAGCGTTTTCATTTCTCTCGGGAACATCAGTTCACCAGGAAATTATAAGGGTGGGACGTACTGTAATTAATTTGAGCGCCACTTTACCAAAATTAAGCAAATATTCTTTGAATCGTTAATTCGAATCCCATTCCGTGATTTTTTCCAGACTTCATTTGAAAGAAAAATATACTAGCTTGACTTCTTTCTCGAGGGGGATGAGATTAGGAACCTTGCTCGGTCAAGTCATTTCTTTATGGCCTGAGGCAGGACTAGGAAGCGTAAAATTACGTCCAGAAGACCGTGAAATAATCTACGACTTTTTTTTCAACCTCAAAAATGTAGGGTTCCGGATCGATCTGTATGAAGAGTAACAACATCACATTCTCGATTTCGCCTTGCGTATCGTTTTTCTCAACCCGTTAGCAAATGACAGGTACCCCATGTGCCAAGATATAGAAATTTCAAGTAGAGTAAGTGTAATGACTCATACTCTTAGCTATGTTAGTTCCCCAATAGAGGACACAGGGGAAACCCTGAGTGACTCATCATGCCAGGTAGGTAAAGTGAGGTACGGGGGATAAACACGTCACTTGACGTCACCTTCCTCCACTCTCCCCTTACCTTGTTTAACCAATATAAAAGGAGGACTCAGGGCTTCCCCTTCATGCATTCGTCTCCGAAAACTCGACTTGATTATTTCTCGCTCTACCTCGCCTTCTCTCGGAAGCCCACAGTTCCTCGGAGGTCTCAGTACACGATAAAGCTCATCATGCCGGCTTCTGCTCCCATTTCACCTAGAAGTTGTCTGCCCCCAACTAGGCCTAGGTAAATGTGCTGCCTCCCTTCGGTCGGCGAGCAAGCGCGCTGAGGATCGTAGCTGAGCTGAAATCCTTAAGCACTCCTGCATGCGGTAGGCAGTAACCTGCGCCAGGCAGAAAGTCTGATCCCATCCTTCACCTTCGTTGAGTAGGGACCAATAGAAACCGACAAGCCGACGTGAAGACAATCGCCTTCACACGCCGACATAACAGGAAGTATTCTAAGCGGAGTAGTTTTTGTGGAGGACATGGTACGATTGCCAGATATAATTCGGATACTGCAAGAGAGGTGTGTGGTAAGGAAACTTTATGCCAGGTCTAGAGTTCAGCGCTCAGAGCGGTTGGTGTGGGAACTGGAAACGGTAGAGAAATACAGTCGTGTGTGTGTTTACCTTCCATACTACTGAAAATTATAGTTTAACATCGAGGTTGTACTGTACAATTTACGAAAATATCGGCCAAAATAGGATTTTATATTTTTACAACTTGATACACGAGAAGCATCTAACAGGTGAAAACGGGATTTTTGGAAACTGTCAACAATGTCAACATTTGATGATCACTATCGAACTACCCCCGTCCTCTTCACATCAGCAAGGGTCACCAGATTCATGTGAATGAACTTCTTTGTTCTTCCAAGCTGCACCTGGTACAGCATGTCGTTCTTCCTCCGAACAATGGTCCATGGCCCTGTCCATTGGGGCTGTAATTTTGAGCAACATTCTACAGTTCTCTTGGGTTCATGAACCCAGTCACCACTCTGGAAGCTCACAGGTTTTGCGTGCCGGTCAAATCTTTCTTTTTGGCTCTTCATCTCGTCGTCTCATCTCTCTTCATTTCGTCGGTGTCACACCACGTGATATAGTTTTTGGTATTGGTGGACGCGCTAACTCGTGACGAATCGATTGAACGAATCAGTTACACCATTTTCCATAATGAGATCGCTGGAATCGCCATTCAAGCAATACCACATATCAGGAATCCAACGGCAACTGCACGTATCATCACTAGTTACCATTGAAAAATGACTGATGCTAATGGTAATCCTCAGTGATACGAGTGTAATATGATAAATATTGAAATATTGATTGAGGATGGGAGAGAGAAACGTCTCGAACCAATTCTAGATAACAACTGTTTATTATAGTGTTAGTATTCGCCGCAAGGCGGTGGGGTGTGATGTCACGGCAAGTGTGACATCACCAGTTAAGGTAAATACTTCATAGTTCACACCTACTGACATCCCCTTTCATTTGTTGAGATTGAGAAGTCATAGGTTCAGTCTTTGAGGTTTAATGACGTGTCTTCCACTCCTTGATGTCTTTGGGGCATTTTCTGGACGAACGCTCTGAGGGAATCTTGACTTGGGTGACTCCGTGATTTTTTCTTCGTCTTCCTTTGGCGTTGACTGGTCGAAGACTTTTGTCGATTGCGCTGGAGGAACGACGCACGGTTGAAGTGGTGTCATTGGGGAAGTAGCAACCGATTTGTTTGCATTAAATGGTGAAGTCTGACTCGCCTGTGACTGCTGCGCCACTGATGATGTTCTAGACTTCCTAGGCCTTAGAAACCACGAATTTCGTCGATACGTTACTCCATCAGGGGTACGAATGACATAGGAGTTCGATCCAGGTTGAAATGGCTGAACTACTTCTGCTGGAGTCCAATTTCTTGGAGCTCTTCTCCACAAGATTTTTTCACCATTCCTGAAGGTCTGATGGGGAGTTTTTCCCACATCGCTGTAGCGTTTCTGGTGGTTTTGCCAATTTCGTAATGCCGCAGTGACTTCTGATGGACTTATGAGTTTTGGTTGAAGGACGGAGGTTGAGCACGGGATTGTTGTTTTTATTCTTCGGCCCATCAAGCGTTGGGCCGGCGAACCAATCATTCCTCTGGGAACACTACGGTGGTTCAAAAGAGCCAAATAAAGATCAGATTTTTCTGTGGCACATTTGGTCAATAATAATTTCGCTTCCTGCACATATCTTTCTATTAAGCCATTAGCCCTGGGAAAATGAGGGCTGGAAATTTGGTGACTGAAATTCCATAATTCGGCAAATTCCTTGAACTGTTGACATGCATACTGGGGCCCTCCATCTGTCTTCAATACATCTGGAATTCCGTGTACAGAAAACCAATATTTCAATTTCTGGATAATCGCGGAAGCAGAGGTACCTCCCAACAGTTGGAAGTCGAAAAAACCCGAATAAGAGTCCACTACTATGATGTACTCTCTCTGGTCCCAAAAGAATAGGTCGGAGCCAACAATTTCCCATGGTCGCGATGGAACTTTCTCTATACTAAGTTTTTCCATTGGCTTATCTTTTTGGTGAAGTTGGCACGTAGGGCAGGCTTGGACAAATTTTGTTACGTCATTTGACATATTAGGCCAAAATATAACCTCTCTAGCAAGTTTCAAACACCCTTCTACTCCTTTGTGACCTCGATGAAGTTCCTGTAGAACGTGGTTAACCATTTTTTGAGGAATTATAATCTGACTGCCTTTTAGTAGAATACCTTCGTAAAAAGCGATCTCTTCCTTGAAGGTGAAGTATGTTCTTAAGGACTCTGGGAGCGAATTTCTTCTTTCTGGCCATCCTTCCAGTACATATTTTTTCAGCAGAATCATGTTAGGGTCTTCCTGAATCGCTGATTTTAGTTCTTCCACTCTTCGTTTGTGAAATGGAATGCTGACGTGTACAACTACTGTAGAGGGTTCATCCACCGTGATCTCGTTTTCGCAATCTCGGCTTAGTAGGTCTGCGATGTAAAGTTCTGATCCCTTTGTGTACACTAGCTTCGGATTATAGGGCATTATCTCGAACAGTATTTTCTGTAGCCTCGCCGGTGCAGAGTGAAGAGGTTTTTTCATTATTGCCTCCAATGGTTTATGATCCGACTCTATCACCAAATCTGGATTTCCCCAAATGTAAGGATGGAACCGACGGCATCCATTCAAAATGGCATTTGCCTCTTTTTCGAGTTGACTCCAATTGAGTTGAGATGGTGATAAAGCTTTCGAGCTGAAAGCAACTGGCTGATTATTTTGGAGCAAAACTGCGCCCATGCTCGTGGAGCTACTATCTACCGACAATTTTACTCCTTCTTTAGGGTTATAGTGCCTGAGCACTGGAGGTGACTGCAAAGCTTTCTTCAAATTTACGAAACTTTGCTGATGCTCGAGATCCCAATGCCACTCAACATCTTTCTTTTTCAGCTCACGAAGAGGAGCCGTCAACTCTGACAAGTTAGGTATAAATTTTGACAGATAGGTCACCATACCTAAAAACCGCTCGAGCTCTGTGATGTTGGTAGGGGTTTTCAATCGGGATATTGCGTCTATTTTTTCTCGGTCTGCCTCTAGTCCTTTCTCACTTATCACGTGACCCAAAAATTTCACTCTGGGAACGTTAAATACGCATTTTTCTTGGTTTAACCGAAATCCAGCTACTTTCAATTTTTCCATCACTTTTTCTGTGATTTTGGTCAGCTCACTTTCGGTGGCTGCATGGATCAAGATATCGTCTATAGCGACTTCTACACCATCTATGTTTCCCAACAAGTCGCACATTAATGACTGGAAAACTTCAGGGGCCGAGCACAATCCGAATGGTAACCGTAAGCAGCAAAATCGGCCCCAAGGGGTCGAAAAAGTGAGATATTTTGAGGTTCTGGGAGACACTCTTATTTGCCAGAAGCCTTTGACACAATCAAGTTTTGTATAACGAGTTGAACCGTGAATTTTTGTGGCCACTTCATCCATGGTTTGAAGTGGGAAATGCCTGCGTTTGATATTTTTATTCACTTCGGTCAAATCCAAGCAAATTCTAGGCGCTTTATTTCTCCACACAACCACCATAGGTGATACTGCAGGTGTGGGTTCATTCATGGACTTTATAATTCCGTCTCTAACCATTTTATCCAACTCTTGTTTAACTTGGTCACGTACTGAATAAGGAATTTTACGGGGCGGAAAAATTTTAAAATTTGGCTCATCCACCAAATCTATATCGTAGACGAATTCTTTCACGCATCCCATCCCGGTAAACAGCTTATTATTGGTTAAAGCTTCTACCCGTTTGATTAAACCTAATTTTTCGCACGAATCCTTACCTAGGATACACTGTAATCCTGCTTCCACTACAAGAAAGCGTAAGGTCTTCTCAATACCATGCTTAGTTTTTACCAAAACAATGGATTTCCCTAATACTGGGGTGGTATTGTGGCAGTATGATATTAGGCTTTTGACATTGCACGGGATAACTTCTAGCTTTAGTCTCTTTACCTCGGCCATAGTTATGATGTCACCTTGGGCTCCGGTATCCAGCTTCATAGGTACTTTGTGATTACCAGGAAATACCAACTCTTCTACCCAATCTGGATTGGTATTGATAGTTTTCTGTAGGCTTCCGATGTACAAGTCATACATTTCTTCTGGTAAATTATGCTGATCGGATTGTGTTCTACTGTTTGGTCCAGTTATACAGGAATCCACTTTTCTGGAAAAACAACAGTCCGCAAAGTGTCCGCGAAAATTACATTTCACACATCGGTTGCGATATGCTGGGCAGGACTTACGTCCATGTACATTATTACATCGCTTGCAGTGAAATTTATCGTCCGACTTACTTTTCAAGTCTTTGGGTTTTGATTTATTCGAATTATTAGTTTCTCTTCTACGAAATTGATTTCTTACTGCATTGACTGATGATGTTTCCTGGCCCTTCATTTCCGATAGGTGTTTATTCGATAACTCGGCTCCCTTGCAAATAGTTTTTGCTTTATCAAAAGTTAGGTCCTCGGTGCCTAATAAGGATTTTCTTACCTCGTCGTAGAGAATTCCAACGACTATTTTATCGCACAATAATTCGTCCCGCAGAGTTCCGAATTCACACTTATTCGCTTGGTTGACTGCAAGAGTGACGAACTCGTCGAAAGGTTGACCTGGCTTCTGAACGATTCGATTAAACAATAAACGCTCGTATGTTTTGTTTACTTTCGGAGTAAAGTACACCTCGAATCGTTTCTTTATCTCCGCCAGGTTCGATTTTTCAGCCTCCGACAACGAAAACGTTTGATAAATCGGAAGGGCACTCGGACCTATCACAGTCATAAAAGTGGCTACTTGTTTCTTGGGATTTCTTTTATCAAGATTAATTGCCTCCGCATACCACTCGAATGACTGCAACCAGGATTTCCACTCTCTTGCCATATTTAAAGAGTGATCGTCAACTCGAAGAGAAGCCGGGGGTCGCAGGTTCACCGCGGAATCCGAGTCGGACATTTCGTAGGAGTTTTTACAAGGGTCTCCGATTATTACCACTCGCACTTCACTACTTTTATTCCGCTAAACTTTCCGGTTCACTAAAATTTTGGTTTCGGCACCATGTAATATGATAAATATTGAAATATTGATTGAGGATGGGAGAGAGAAACGTCTCGAACCAATTCTAGATAACAACTGTTTATTATAGTGTTAGTATTCGCCGCAAGGCGGTGGGGTGTGATGTCACGGCAAGTGTGACATCACCAGTTAAGGTAAATACTTCATAGTTCACACCTACTGACAACGAGTGTAACTTAATGTTATAATTCAGCGGTGGAGTTGGAGTTGCCCGCATGAACCCTTCTGTACGAAAAACAGCTTTTTTGCTCTCCTGTAAAATTTGGAAAATGTATGGCACGTGGTGTTGCTTCAAGCAATTCATCAAGCAAATTCCCCAATTTCCCTCAATGCTTTGGAAAGGGTAAGTAGTGGAAAGGGTAAGTAGTGGGAAACTGTGGTTCCGTTATAGCTGGCCATATTAATTCTTCGGGTAACTGAAACTCTCGATCATACACCATAAGTGATGTAGAAAACCCTGTGGTGATGTGAGGAGAGCTTCGATATTTATTGAGTAACTCACGTTGGGCGCCAATTGTACAATTCACGAAAATGATGGCCAAAATAGGATGTAATATTTTTACAACTTAATACACAAGAAACACCTAACAGGTAACAAAGGGAAACTGTCAATAATGTCAACATGTGATGATCACAATCACACTACTATAAGTATCTAACTTTAGATTTCTAGTTATTGATGAAAATGTTTACTTGGCACATGTAGGTTGTGACAGGGCCGCAGTTACTTTGACACCTGATTTGTGATTCAATAAAACGATTCCTTCTGTTCTATCGAATCACGACTCTGGGATAGCTCTTCCAGTCTTATTCCAGACACCGATTCTGCATGTAAATATCTATTCAGTGGTACAAATCTGATGATCAAAAAGTGTAGTATCGAAGTTCGAAAATTTGAAACTCTCCTCTCGGCTCACTAGCACAGAGGCAACAATAGCTCAACAAATATATACAATGAACAGCAGAGGACAACGAGTAATATTATGATGGACGAAGAGCCATTCAGGTAAAGACATGGTCGATACTGAAGCAAAACGAGGTGCGATCTTCCCACAAACAGCTCCTTCCCACATCTATCCTAGTTCAGAACTTTAGCTCTTGGCTAACACCTCAACGTTGAGCCGCTGGAGAGAGAATCACCATGCCTATCACGCAGGCAATCGCTATAAATGCCTTTTCCCAACTCCAAAAAAACCAGCTGGTTTGAGAAAATGATGGCAAATTAAGCTAAGAAATTTTACCGAATAATTTCCAGATTGAGAACTGGGCAAACTAATACAATCTCATGCCAACTCGGTATTCGGTTGTTTTTAAGTGAAAAATCGCTCTTTTTAAATCTCTATGAGTTATTAGGTAATTTTGTTTAGTTCAAGTATGGTCGTGCTGTCAATTTTTAGATTGAACTCCACCGTTGACAGTTCCAAGCCCGTGGTTCAAATGGAGGAGAGAAAATAAAAATAAACATGATTTCGACCAAAAAGCTGATAAATTTATGAAAGAAATATTAATTTTTCCTCTTAAAATCTTGGTCTTTTTCAAAACGGATGACACCATGTGATTCAGCGTCGAAAAATGATGAAAAAACATGTGCCACACTTAGGATTCTCCAAAACTTAATTTTAGTGCAATAACTGCACAATTATTGTGGAGTTGCGCAACTTGTAGCGTTCAAAAAGCCAGATTGCGGGGGAAAAAAATTGATTCGGGTATGAATTTTTCTTGAAATTTGAAGTAGAATCCGAATCGGTAATAAAAAAAAAAGAATATGTAATATTAAAGAATCTGTAATATTTTGCCTGAAAGTATTTTTCCTGAATTCCTCACAAAAAATCGTGAACATTAGCGTTGGTCCCAATTCTGTACGCTGATTTTGGGGAAATGAAGGGGGGTGTAACCTTTTCGTGAAACACCCTGTTTATAGAAATAATAAACCTTTGAGTAATAATTTTCAGCTTTTTTCATTCTGTGGAACGAATTCTGTCCAAAGTTGGTAACAATCCTCCACCTTAGCAGAGTCGGAAACGTAACTTCTGGAAAGTTTCGCGCCGAATGTACTACCTAGTATCCACCTCTCTTCGGCCATCCCTATTGTCGGCTCCCCCCTTCTTAGTCATTGCCGGGAAAAGGACGGAAGAGCAGCTATTCCTGCCACATTCCTTCCCCATTCCTCGCTCCATGTTAATTAAATTCCCAACGACTCCCCTCTCCTTCTCTTGTCCGTAGGAAACCTTTCCGGGAGCAAAATAATGTCTCATTATAATAATCGGTGTGCTTTAATAAGCCAGGACGTGCGGGTTTCGTTGAAACATCGTTGAAAACACGAAACATAGAGAGAGGGAAAAGGGCCTTATGGGGCATCATTTTGATTTAACTTGTAAATATTTGTCTTGTACCGGGGAATGGTGCAACAGGAATAATTTATCCTACTCGACCCTGCAGGTGGTGTATTCGTTATTTCATCCCTTCCTATCTAGCTCCTGTTTCTTAAGGACGTTTCCTGTATTATGAATGCTACTTCCTAAAAAGATTGAGTACAATGTTGTGGGGCTGGTATATTACTGTTAGCTGGGAGAAAAGTCGATGGTCACTGGCTTCAACAAGTTGAGAATTGGACTGGCTGCAGCAGTTTCCGGAGTCTTCGTGTTGACTGAATCAAAGTGACGAAGAATGCGAGAGAGAGAGAGAGAGAGACGTTTTTTATCATTTTGTGGCTCATTCTGTTATTGGAGATCCCAGAAGTAGTTTTATGCAGTAAGAAACTAAACCTTAACCCAGCGGCGGGCGCGGGGCGGACCTCAGGTCCGCCGTTAATGTTTTTTTATTCAGATTCGAAAACTATCGGGAAAGGTTGAACCCCCATTCCCGGTAATCCTTCTACAAGACCCCCTCCAACATTTCCGCTACCCCTCTTTCTTTCTCTACTTCTTATCTATCTTCTCTACTTCTATTTTTTCTATTATTTCTATTGTTTTATCAAATGTTACCATTACACATTTTCCTAACTTTCATTCTAAGTCAGAAATAATCATTTTTTTCATCTTCTCTAGAAAAGAGATGGATAAAATATATGGAGGTAGACAGTAGTAAATACATTTTCGCAAGTTACGAGTTCCTGAGTTTTTTTAGTGAGAAAAAAGTGAGATACCTACTTAAGTATTACCAATGTAGGGGAATATTGCAGAATTGTTAAGAAACTATATTGTGTTGATAAAAATGAGTACTTTTAAATGCTCACTTATTCTTGAGTACATTTTTTCCTTTTCGCGGCCTCAATCCTACACTTAGGAACGCAAAACAACAAAGAGCGGCCCTCAGGGCCGCCCGCGCCCGCTCTTGTCACACTCAGAGGCGCGCTCACCCGAGGGTTAATGGGGTGGCCTTGGGCTTCGGCTGTCAGCGAACGCGGCCGAACATTGCCGATTGTCTGCCTTTGATGCTTTCCTGTTATCAAGGCGATATCACGGCCAAAATTTGGTTTTTATCCTAAAATTGTTGTTCCTCAACACGGCAACATCGTTGATACATGTTATCTAGACATCTAGTCGTTTTGCATTGCTGATTTTTCCACATGTCCTTGATTTTTGCATTTTTCCACGTGATTTTTCCAAAGTCGTACAGCAAATTAATAGTGGTGCGATTCCTCCTAGTGGGTTGATAATAACACTAGATTACAAAATTTAGGGGTGGTCTGGCTGCCTCGTTCTTTCACCACTTTTCTTTTGGTATTTGGTGCGCTGAATCCGAATCTGACGTCAGTTTTTTTTGTTTACGTCGGATTTCCAAGATATAGCTAGTTTTAAGATTTTTCTAGTTCTCACTTTTCTTCATTTTTTTAGTGAAACTCATCTTGCTCAAATCTCCTCAAAAAGTACTCGGACTTATAGAAAATTTCATGTAGAATCCGAATATGTACTTAGTTTTCAAGTAAAACTGTGTTAAACCCCCTATTTTTCACAAAACGTATCAAAAAACACCGGTTCTCAACGTTTTTTCTTCGGGTTTTCCCTTACATTTTGCCACTTGAAAAAAAAATTAAGGCAAAAAAAATTTTCTCGGGCCTTTACTTTGTAGGGAGGACATCCCAGAGAAGAATGAGACCAATCGCAGCCTCCTAAACCCACTAATATCGAAGGAATGAGCTTTTTCATGGCACTGAGATGAAAATTCACAAAAACCGTTAATTAGTTTTTCGAGATAAGTGTGTGCGTTCCTAAATCTGTTTTCCTCAAATGGATTTTCCTTTCTTCTACATTTCTTATGCTTGTCACCTATTAAGAGTAAGATCGAAAATAGGTACTCAAAGGGGGAGTAAATCATAATTGGGAAACTCTTGTTTTATTAAGTGATTTTAATTCAGTTTTACAAACGAAACACAATAAACTGCAGAAAAGTTGACGGTGTAAATCTGTTTCATGAAGGCTCAGATGAATCAATAGTTGGTAAAATGTTTGGTTATTCCTCCACCTCAGAGGTTTCATCGCCGGCATCTATGTAGAGAAAACTTTGCCGCCTGAGGTAAATCTCTTTATAAGGTCCAACAATAGTCCACCATCATGTGAACTTCCCAATACCCTTTGTACCGTTTTATATCTTGGTGGAAGCTCTGAGGTGGAGGAATAAACAAACATTTTACCAACTTTTGATTCATCTGAGCCTTCATGAAACAGATTTACACCGTCAACTTTTCTGCAGTTTATTGTGTTTCGTTTGTAAAACTGAAAAAAATAATAAAATAAAAACCTTTTTAACAAAAAAATGGACCGACCTCAAAAATGATGTCTGTAAACACCAAAAAGGGAAAAATAATTCTCTCAGCAAATACATACTTGATGTAGTAGGTTGTTGGACATAGATATCTAGTCAACAGATGGTATGTTGGAATACCAACAATTATTTTCAGTGTGATTCACACTTGTTGTCACACTCATATCCTCCATCATACGATAGCAGTGACATACTGCCCAATAGTTTTGGAACACTTATATCTACTCGTATTCATGTTTTGTATGGCACGATCAACGCATGTTGTAATACTCACCAGATCATGTGAGTAGTACTTATAAACCACAGCGTATCCAGACAGGTAGGTAGGTACGCATTGAAGTCGCCGCCGTGCCCATCTGTAGACACAAACTTACTACCGATAAATTATTCGATGATCTGGTTACCATTGAGTTAAAATGTGCTCCCCAAACTATCAGGTACCTAGTACGTCTCTGCTGCCATATGAGTACGATAGTAAGTGTGAACCTCCCTAGGAATGGTTGTGACTAGTATTTTGGGACTTTATTGTTATATTGGTGGACATATTGTAATATGGCTACATACCTTCGGAAGCGTTGTTACCTAATTAGCTATTTACATTCATACTCAGTGTGGAAGCATGTTCGTAGTATGAGAGGTATGTATATTTGCGAAAAAGAATAATATGTTGATAAGTAGAAGATCTATAAGATGTTTGTGTCTACAGATGGGCACGGCGGCGACTTCAATGCGTACCTACCTACCTGTCTGGATACGCTGTGGTTTATAAGTACTACCCACATGATCTGGTGAGTATTACAACATGCGTTGATCGTGCCATACAAAACATGAATACGAGTAGATATAAGTGTTCCAAAACTATTGGGCAGTATGTCACTGCTATCGTATGATGGAGGATATGAGTGTGACAACAAGTGTGAATCACACTGAAAATAATTGTTGGTATTCCAACATACCATCTGTTGACTAGATATCTATGTCCAACAACCTACTACATCAAGTATGTATTTGCTGAGAGAATTATTTTTCCCTTTTTGGTGTTTACAGACATCATTTTTGAGGTCGGTCCATTTTTTTGTTAAAAAGGTTTTCATTTTATTATTTTTCCATTTTATATTATTTTTTATTTTTCACTTTTTAGTGGTCCTCGATATAAATCTGAAATTAATTTACCCGCAGTTTTTCGAACAGTTTTAGTAATCACAGTATTACTAAAACTGTTTGAAAAACTGCGGATAAATCATTTCAGTAAGGTGAATCAGAAGCCGTAGGGTGGACCACATTCTGTAATCCGGATCAGTTTCCATACATATAGATGAGTTTCCATTTTAGGATCAGTTTCAGGAGGTATTTGGTTCACTTGCCTACTTACCAATCTACTCTCTTATCCCCTAACTGGTCGACTTTGTTCATAATTGCTAGGTACTTGGTAGTTCTGACAAACACAATTCAACAACACAACCATGACATGATTGACGAGGGAGCTACGTGCTACATCCACTTGGTAGAAAACCCTCTCATCACCTAATTTTACTATATACCTACCTCATATTTGGTACTGCACTATGCAGTTCTGACAATGTCCTCTACTATTACCTACCTAATCATGTTATCGGTGATGAGGGGGCTATGTGCTACACCCACTTGGTAGAATACCCTCGCATCACCTAACTGTACTATATAATTCATATTTGGTACAGCACTATGCAGTTCTGACGATGTCCTCTACTATTACCTACCTAATCATGTTATCGGTGGTGAGGGGGCTATGTGCTACACCCACTTGGTAGAATACCCTCTCATCACCTAACTGTACGATATACCTCATATTTTGTACAGCACTATTCAGTTCCAACAATCTCCTATATGGCATCCTCCCTCCTACCCAACTATGTTATGGATGGCGAGGAAGCTATGTGCTACACCCACTTGGTAGAATACCCTCTCATCACCTAACTGTACTATATACCTCATATTTTGTACTGCACTATTTAGTTCCAACAATCTCCTATATGGCATCCTCCCTCCTACCCAACTATGTTATGGATGACGAGGAAGCTATGTGCTACACCCTCTTGGTGGAATAGGTACCCTCTCATCACCTAATTGTACTATATACCTACCTTATATTTGGAACTGCACTATACAATTCCGACAATCTCCTATGCCATTACATACCCAACCATATTATGGATGACTAGGAAGCTATGTGCTACACCCACTTGGTGGAATAGGTACCCTCTCATCACCTAATTGTACTATATACCTACCTTATATTTGGAACTGCACTATACAGTTCCGACAATCTCCTATGCCATTACATAGCCAACCATATTATGGATGACTAGGAAGCTATGTGCTACACCCACTTGGTGGAATACCCTCTCATCACCTTATTGTACTATACACCTACCTTATATTTGGTACTGCACTATTCAGTTCCGACAATCTCCTATACCATTACATAGCCAACCATATTATGGATGACGAGGAAGCTATGTGCTACACCCTCTTGGTGGATTAGGTACCCTCTCATCATCTAATTGTACTATATACCTACCTTATATTTGGAACTGCACTATACAGTTCTGACAATCTCCTATGCCATTACATAGCCAACCATATTATGGATGACTAGGTAGCTATGTGCTACACCCACTTGGTGGAATACCCTCTCATCACCTAATTGTACTATATACCTACCTTATATTTGGTACTGCGTACTGCACTATTCAGTTCCGACAATCTCCTATACCATTACATAGCCAACTATATTATGGATTACTAGGAAGCTATGTGCTACACCCACTTGTTGGAATACCCTCTCATCATCCAATTGTACTATATACCTACCTTATATTTGGTACTGCACTATTCAGTTCCGACAATCTCCTATACCATTACATAGCCAACTATATTATGGATTACTAGGAAGCTATGTGCTACACCCACTTGTTGGAATACCCTCTCATCATCCAATGGGGTATTTCGGTGGGTCGGAAATTCAGGTTTTTGACCTCAAATTTGGATTCAGCACCCTTGAAAACCTATATACACCAACTATTAGCCCAATGATACTATAACATGTGGTAGAAAAATTAATTAAAGAGATCACACGTTTGAAAAAGGCGGGCCGCTATAAATGCACACACACTAGGCAAGGACTACGCCGCGGACAGCCCCGCGCGCGTTTGTGAGTAGAATGTTGTAGTATCCAAGAGGGGTTTCTGTGCATGGATACTTTTTCAAAGACAGTTGGCTAGCTACGTCACGATTGGCTAGCTACGTCACACCATTCAAATCTTCAACTTTCCTTAGCTTCTCTGATTTTTTAGAAACATTTTCTCGACGAACAGACCCGATTACCGTTATTCCTGAGCCATACTCTTTTGAAAAAATAAATAAAAAAAATTGACCGAAATACCCCATTGTACTATATACCTACCTTATATTTGGTACTGCACTATTCAGTTCCGACAATCTCCTATACCATTACATAGCCAACTATATTATGGATTACTAGGAAGCTATGTGCTACACCCACTTGGTGGAATACCCTCTCATCACCCAGTTGTACTATATACCTACCTTATATTTGGTACTGCACTATTCAGTTCCGACAATCTCCTATACCATTACATAGCCAACTATATTATGGATGACTAGGAAGCTATGTGCTACACCCACTTGGTGGTATACCCTCTCATCACCTAATTATACTCTATACCTACCTTACATTTGGTACTGCACTATTCAGTTCCGACAATCTCCTATACCATTACATAGCCAACTATATTATGGATGACTAGGAAGCTATGTGCTACACCCACTTGGTAGAATACTCTCTCATCACCTAACTGTACTACATACCTCATATTTAGTAGGGCACTATGCAGTTCTGACGATGCCGTCTTCTATTACCTAATCATGTTATCGGTGATGAGGAGGCTATGTGCTACACCCACTTTGTACAATACCTAACTAACAGTACTATAATTATCGCTCATACTTGGTAGGAAAACTCACATACATGAGCATTCGTAGACACGTTTGATATGGCTCATGCAGGTTCTGACCTAAAAGCCACTATAATTTCCCCGTTTCTCATCCCCCGCAGCACCTTTTAGTTATCGGAACCCCCCTCATATAGCACATCATTTTAAAGCTTACAATCAGACCTTTAATTTTACTATACACAAACGGTCCTCCATCGACTCAGTCGGAAGTCACAGGGCAAGAAGAGTGAATGCTGACCAATATTCCCGAAAACGGGAACCACGTTTTTCAACTTCTTTCACAAAGTTTCGATACTTTTAACTGAGCAAAATGAAATCTGTTTGAAATGGGACCACCACGGATACTGGTAGAACACATTTCAAAAAGAATCAGACAGATTGGTACCAGAATAAAGAAATGCAAGCGACTCGGACATACAAAAAAAAAAAAAAAAAAAAAAAAATCGTCGTCCCACGACAACCCGAATTGAGTACCTCCTCTTTCGCGCGCCTTCGGCGCGTTGAAGTCGGTCAATTAAAATCACTTAACAAAACAAGAGTTTCCCAATTATGATTTACTCCCCCTTTGAGTACCTATTTTCGATCTTACTCTTAATAGGTGACAAGCATAAAAAATGTGGAAGAAAGGAAAATCCATTTGAGGAAAACAGATTTAGGAACGCACATACTTATCTCGGTTTTTGTGAATTTTCAACTCAGTGTCATGAAAAAGCTCATTCCTTCGATATTAATGGGTTTAGGAGGCTGCGATTGGTCTCATTCTCCTCTGGGGTGTCCCCCCTACAAAATAAAGGCCCGAGAAAATTTTTTTTGCCTTAATTTTTTTTTCAAGTGGCAAAATGTAAGGGAAAACCCGAAGAAAAAACGTTGAGAACCGGTGTTTTTTGATACGTTTTGTGAAAAATAGGGGGTTTAACACAGTTTTACTTAAAAACTAAGTACATATTCGGATTCTACATTAAATTTCCTATAAGTCTGAGTACTTTTTGAGGAGATTTGAGCGAGATGAGTTTTCACTAAAAAATGAAGAAAAGTGAGAACTAGAAAAATCTTAAAACTAGCTATATCTTGGAAATCCGACGTAAACAAAAAAAAACTGACGTCAGATTCGGATTTAGCGCACCAAATACCATAAGAAAAGTGGTGAAAGAACGAGGCAGCCAGACCACCCCTAAATTTTGTAATCTAGTGTAATCTAACTAACGGAACTTTTCGGCTCGGATTTGTTCAGAATTTAGTTTCAAGCCCTAACATAGTCGGTGAGTAGTGGAAAATGTAAAGTTTTGTAATAGGTTCACTGGTTAAGTCCAATTCAACTCATTTTTGATGTGAATGAACTCATCTTCATAATGTAAAAACTATTTAAGTATAGATATTTGGTTGCACATACATACCTACCTAGTTTATAAACGTAGGTATCGAAAATGTTGAAGACGTCATGGTGTAAACCTATCAACAGTGATTGTTACAAGTAGGATATTTCATAAATTTCCTGAACATTTTCTAGGTTAAATAAAAAATTGAGGAGAAAACATTTATTTTCAATTATTAGTAAGGAACTATACCGTAGTGTAGTAAGGGACATCCTATAAGATCTATCTTTAAGACCAGTATTGATCTACGGCTCTGAAACCTGGACCCTGACAAAAGTAGTTGAGGAAGAACTGCGCCAGTTTGAGAGGATTCTGGGGACCGTGTTTGACCCAAAGGAGCTCGCCTGGAGAGGACGAACAAACGCCAAAGTAATGAGCCTGTATGGTGATTGGGATGTCGTCAGATTCATGAAGGCTGGAAGACTCCATTGGGCTGGGCACGTAGCCACAGAAGAAGTCCAGAGGAGTCCAGTAGCTTCTGGATGAAATCATCCATAACAAAAGACGACAGGGTCGACCAAACTGTTCGCTGGGCTGACGGTGTGACTGGAGATGCGCGTTCCATCCTGGGAATTCGGAACTGGAGAGCAGCAGCAAATAATAGAGATGACTGGCGAACGTCACTTCAGGAGGCCCTGATCTCTCGCGGATTTTAGTGCTATGGAAGAAGAAGAAGTAAGGGACATCCTCTCCTCAATACATGTATATTGTTAGTATTTTGAGTGAAATAATCCATTTTGATATCTTTGTCTATGACTATCTCACTGTTGATACTTTTATTTTCAAAAATGATACTAGAAAAAAAATCATCATATTAAACATAGAGTGACTTCAACTAAAACTCCTTTTCTCATCTGCGCTCAAGTTTTCACCCTACAATTAATTTTTAATTCACTAAACGGGAATTTTCAGAACCTTGAACATTAAATTTGAGTTTGAAAAAAAAGACCCAAATGGCCTCTCCCCTCCCTGATACAACAACGCACTGTAATTACCTCTTTAGTTTATTATGTTCAACAATGAACCTTTGGAATCGACCTAGAAAAGAAGTATGAACGGTTTGGTACTCATCAATCAAAAACACAAACGGTGGATACAGCTTTCGTACAAGTACGCAACCACGAGAGACATTTTATGTCTTATGTTTAATAAATTGAGAGCTTTCCAATGAGTGGTGAACGATTTTTGTGGGGTGGAAAATGAGGAAGTTAGTTTTCCCTAGGAACGATTGGTTGTACGTGAAAATCATCAGAAATTTCCGCGTAACGCTCCCCTCGTAACGCTCCCCTCATAACGCTCCCCGCGTGACGATTTTTCATTTATGTGCCATAGTAAAGACATAAAATGTCAAAAAATTAAAAAAGGACGTGATGAAACCTTAACGACTAAAGAAATAAAGTCGAATAAAGAAACAGCTCGAAATTTATAACCTGAGATCGTCATGATAATGGGAAAGCGCCAAGGACTCTTGGCGAGGAGTCTTTGTTCGTCGATAGCCGAAGTCAAGTGCGTGTCCTCCCTATAGATGCGAACAAGCGGCATCTTGGAGCTCTAGGCGAAGTCTCTCTTGCCATTGAGCCACTTTGGCATTTGAGACCTTCAGATCTCATCACCTCAGGGGATTA
This sequence comes from Apolygus lucorum, assembly GCA_009739505.2. Classification (NCBI taxonomy): domain Eukaryota; kingdom Metazoa; phylum Arthropoda; class Insecta; order Hemiptera; family Miridae; genus Apolygus; species Apolygus lucorum. The sequence goes on from CM019182.2 coordinate 57,179,842, forward strand.
AAGCATAGTAGGTAATGAATAAGTACGTAATGTTTGAAAGAAAATCCACTGTCTTACTTATGTGGTCCATTTTCAATACATTTTTTATGGCTAAGTGTCCCGGTTTTAGTTCCCGAATCCGCCGCCAAGGAGCGCCTTGAAATAAAATTTTGAATTACCACTTTGTCATTACTGGAAACTTGGATTTGAAATCTGTGAAGACCGTTCTGCAGGTTTTGATAGATAATTTTTGGTAAATTATGTTTGGCAATTTTTTCATTATATTTGAGTATCTAATTAACAAATTAATCAAAATTAACGGGGTTCTAGGCAAAATTTAGGAAAACCCCACAAATAGGGAATTTGAGAAGGAAAACAATACAATCCAATACAAGGAATACAATCATAATCCCCTAATCAGAATTCAAAATTTTGTTACTGCCTTATCGGCATTAGTAAAATTGGCGTAAAATTAATGAGGCTGTAAGGAAGGCTACCTGAGGCTTATTGCCTCGGAATGTCTACTCGAAAATAGGTAGCCTGTCCCTGCAGTTGGTAGGAAAAGGGTTTCTAGTAAATATGAGTCACCTCAGCTCCAGTCAAAGTTTCTCACCTCTTTCATTCATATGTATATAAATGAACATGTATACATGTTGGCCCAAGGACCATGCTCCTGGAAATAACGTTTTTGAGCCCCATCAAAAGCTTATCGTTATACCTCTAGGTTTCAGTGTGGGGATCATGTTTTCTGTTCATTTATTAAGGTTTATACTTGAAGGGAACTTATCAAGGTTAATTTCGAAAGCGTCAGACTGTGAAAAAACGTCTGCCAAGTGGGTGTGGCACATAGCTTCCTCGTATCCATAACCCGATTGTATAGATGATCCGATGCATAGTAGTTAATCTCAAAACACCAATCTCTAAGTACCTTTCACTACCCTCATAGGGGACCATCTACACGCTAATCCGGACAATCCTAGAAAATTTCATCAAATTCGGATGAAAAATTAAGTGAGTAGATGTATGTGATTGGATCAAAAATATTCTTAGCCTCGACTGGGATTCGAACCCGCGATCCTTAGAGCACAAATCAAGACTCAATCCTCTGCGCTATTGAAGCCTCGTCTCTCTCACAGGAGACCGTTCCTCTATGAATGAATCCCTCTATGAAAAACAATTCTCTATGATTTTCATAGGGGACCATCTAAACACTACTCTGTGACATCCCTGAAAATTTCATTGAAATCGAATGGACAATGTAGAAGTTATGGCCGTTACATGGAAATCCACGTTTGCGCATGCGCAGTAGCTACTATCAATCCGAAGGTAGTGATTTTCATAGGGGATCATCTAAATACTAATCTGTAACATCCCTGAAAATTTCATTGAAATCAGATGGAAAATGTAGAAGTTATGGCCGTTACAAGGAATTCACGTTTGCGCATGCGCAGTCGCTTGTATCAGTCCGAGGATGATGATTTTCATAGGGAACCGTCTACACACCAACCCGCACAATCTCTGAAAATTTCATCGAAATCGGACAATAACTTCGTATAGTTATGTGCGTTACAAGCAATTGATGACAGACGGACAGACAGACAGACAGACAGACACACAGACACGGAACCAAAATTGTTCAGAAAGGTCTAAAACGCAAAACGCGAGTGAAAATTTTGATTTTGGAGAACTTTTTTTTTCGTCCTTGAAAAGTGAAAACAAAGCTTCCGCTACCTTGGTAGACTCGGAAGCAAAACGTTGACTGTTTTTGTCTGATTCTTTCTTTCACAAACCCAAACAATTTCTTATAAGTAACTAAGTTTTTTCTAAATTAGTTTTTTGGTTTATTATTTTCAATAATAAGCCTTTGGAATCGAGTCACAAGTCTCATCGTTGTTGTTATTGTTGCAGGTACGAAACAACCACTTATTTTCGTGAATCCTGAGCTGGAAGGGGATTGACTCTGAGAGAGGTAAATAATACGGAAATAATACAATTATCGCGACCTTATACGTCTTTCATGTGCTTGTATTTCACACTTTTTATGTTAGCAATGTCCAAGCAAAGCCGAATTTCAATAATTCTTATAAAGTTAGGACGCAAAGTCCTGATCAACTACTCTATTCGAGATCGAAGGACTCTTGCGTAATAAATTCACCACTCTGCCGAACTACTCTAGCGCGAGTGAGTTTTACCTACGCATAAGGGAATAAACTGTTTAAATAAGTCAACATTTGAAAAATGGAAAAAACTATTGTTGAGCAAAAAAAAAAAAAAACGCTGCAAATTATGACACAACGGTTCATTATTTTTCCGTATAGAACACCCGGCTGCTTTTGGTTTATTATTTTCAATAATAAGCCTTTGGAATCGAGCAAGAAAAAAAATTTTAACCCCCCCTCAAAATTGGACGTTTTACGTTTCAAGGTACGTAGAATCCGAAAATCGAATAAAGATTTTTCCGTCCGTCCGCCGTACGCGGCACTTTTCATAACAACACTGGACCGATTTGGTTCAAATTTGGTATATGGGCTCCATTTGGGGTCCAGTTGTGCCGCGAAGCTTTTGGTTGATGTCAGTAGCTTCCAAGGGATAAAAATTGAGGGTTGAAATTTTCAACAGTACCCTAGCTCGAAAACTCTCGAAATAATCGTTTTTCCATCAATTCAAGATAGTATTGTCTTTTTAGAATTTTTTGAGACCACCCGGAGCTGTGTAGGACAATCCGTTTGCTCCCCACAAGTAAACTTCGATAAAACAGAGTCACGAGTGTAAATGACAAAAGAGGTCTAATCGCCGTTCAAATTTTATCCGACTAAAATGCGATCGCTGTTCATTTCTTCGATTTGTATTCCGTTTTGCTTTCTGAGCAACCAATAATCAAATTTCCATATGAAGCTTTCTATTTTTCGTATCGAGTGTGAAGCGTTTAGTTTTTTCTAATAAACTTTATTGTGAAGGTGTGAAGGCAGTATAGTGTGGTAGCTAGTAACTACCAATAGTTGGTAGGTAAAAAAAAGTTGGTAGGTTGGTTGGTAGGGAGGGATCTATGCAGAAGGGTGATCTATACAGAAAATAATAAACCTTTGAGCAATGATTTGTAGCGTTTTTCTCTTGTAAGAAACAACGTATTACACAATTGAAACAAATATTTAATAAATATTATTTTTGCACTTTACGACTTGGCAACTCATAGAATAAAATGATAATGAATTATGGTGATGCCTCGTACCGTCCCATCGCGTTTAATAATATTCACGTATAAATAAAAAACCAGCCTCAACAACCTGATGAACTCGCGAACGTGACGGGGCCTTTTGTTCGAAAATAATAAACACTTTTTATCAATCGGTGGTTTTTCAGGGCTGACGAACGAGGGTTATGCAACGGGAAAAGAGTAAAAGGGTGGATGTCCGCTCGGTCGTATATCTTCATTAATTATCAAGCCTGAGCGTGCGTCGGAATGAAAAAAAAAAAAAAACCTCGGACGTGTACACACGACCTAATGAAAAGCTGGAAAATGGAAAATAGAGACGATGGAGGAGTGAGGAGGGATTCTGGAATCCTTTTCCCTCTTACGATGACAACTGCGGTGAGTGGGCATCATGGAGTGTACACAAAAGTAGAGGTTGTCAATGATGGATTCTGTTATTTCAAAACATTAAAACCCTAGTTCTTCATTTCCAGTGTGAGATTTCCCCTCGCCAAACCAATCTCGAATGTTGAATAATTTTTTTTTCTTTTTCAAAATACGTTGATTTGGAATTTCTACATTTTTCAGAATTTTATAAACTCAAAACTTGTTAGACTCTTTGAGTAATCTAAGCTAATTGGCATAAAATACCTTTGTTTTGGCCTAATAGGCTAGAAAGAACATAGGGTAGAACATTGGACTCATAGATAGTAGACCAGAGACCAACTATTGGTCTCATGTACATTCAGGCTGGTCCTCGCTGCACCCCTCCCGCTCACTGAAGCACCAGTCCAATCTCAGTCGCCGTAGCTGCCACGTCTTTGCTCCGTCAAACCGCCTCTATCATTGTAAACCCGCAAAATAATTTGTTAATCGCAATTTTTGAAAGTGTGGTTAAATTGCCCCACCTTTAACCATCAATTCTTAACCGCGTAAATAATACACGGAGAAACCGCGAGCTTTAGGTCTCCCACGCATTGTCTGTGTGCTCCTTTTTCTGCACCCTTCTGCTTTGCCTCTTCGCTGAACTTCTCGTCGTTTCACACCCCGGCCGGGGTAAGTACCGTCTGCAGACACCATCGGTGAGTGGAGTTATTTCTCATCGTAATCCGTATTACCTACCTTGTTACCTTGCACAGACAATTCTAAAATTAGCCCTATATACCCTTTTGTTCAGGTCGGATTTGAGCGATCTAGGCCAGCGGCCCATCACACAACGTTTTATAAATTAATTTTCCCTTCTTCCTGTGTTGTGTGAAATCTTTACCTATAACCACAATCACCACAGTCCACTCAAATTTAGTTTAGCCCAAACTACCAAACAATTGGTCCGTCCCGAGCCAAATCCGCCATATTGAATAAGTCGTAGGTACATAGTGGCAATAGTCCATTTCTATAGGTTGAAATCTCACTTTGTTTCTGACGTCACTGTTTTTGATTGATTTCATTGGTTGTTCTCTGTAAAGTGTTGGCTCTTCTTGAATCTGGTTGGTTGTTCACTCTTCTCGTGGAATCATGAGTAACGAAGATCCCAAAGTTCCCCCTACATTGGCTGTAGATTACGAATTTCTCAGGAACAAAAGAGAACAGGTGTTTGCCGAGGTTCAATCAATTTATGATATTTCTGCAAAGGTAGCTCCAGGGACCGTCTCGTCGTTTATAACTCGCTGTAGTGATTTGACACGTCTGAGGGATAAATTTGAAACCATTCAGGATAAGATTATGGTTCTAAATTTGCAATTGGAAAAGTCTCTATGGTTGCCAGTTGACTCTGTATCTACAGCGTTTCGTGATGTGTATTATAAAATCAAAAAGATTGAACGAGATATCTTGGGTAATACGCACCCCGTTCCAGTCCCTCAACCTAGAACTGAAATGAATCTCCCGAAAATCGAAGTTCCTGTTTGGGATGGTGACCTCGAAACATTTCATAATTTTTGGAGTATGTTCCAGACCATAGTTCACGATAGTAACTTCTCTGATGTCATAAAAATGACGTACCTCAAACGTTCCCTCCGTGGTTCTCCCCTCAAGTTGATTCAGAATCTTTCTAACAACAGCTACATGGATGCCTACAATTTGATACACAATAGGTACGGGAATTTGCGTAATCTCGCAGCATTTTATGTTGATAAAATGTTGAATTTTCCCCCTCTCTCAGGTAGCTCATTAAAAGAACTTCAGTCGTCTCTTGATGTATTCGGCACGACTTGTACAGCTTATGACAACCTAGGTTTGGAAGATCATAAGGATTTTGTGATGTTTCAATGTGCATTCAGAGCCCTTCCACCAAATATACGCGTCTTATTCGAACGATCGCTTACAGGAGAAAGCGGTGTTCCTTCATTCCATGAACTGGTAGACTTCGTTGAACAGCAATGTAAAATCGAAGAGTTGAGTAGACGTTCGAATTCTACGAAAACTTCTATACCTTCGCATAAAGCGCCTTCAAGATCGACCCGAAACCCGCAAAGCTTGTTAGTTAGTTCGGAATCGACTGACGGTAAAATAGTAACGTCTCCTAGTTTTCCCTCTTCGTCTGGATCGAACAGTTCGATCTCCACTTCGAGTAAAACCTCTCAATGTGCATTTTGCGGCCTCTCGCACTCATTGTATGGTTGTGATAAATATAATAAAATCCCTATAAGCGATAGGTACGAATGGTTGAAAAAACATAATAGATGTTTTCGTTGTTTGGGTACGCATAATCGGCTTCGTTGTGCATCTAAAGGAAAGTGTTCCGAATGTAAAAGTGTGTCGCACCACAGCTCCCTACATAAATTAGAATATAACAATAATAGGATGAAAGTATCTGTCGGTCTGTCATCTGATAAGAACACTACAGATAATCATCTCCCTTCAGTATCACGTAACTCCGATAACGAACGTTGGAGTGCTCCTGTACCTAATTCTCAGGCCTTACTAATGGGTTCATCGGTCAATCGTTCTAATCAAGTAGTGTTATTGGGAACTGCCCAGGCACTTATTCGAAATAAATGGGGTAAATTTGAACCAGTACGCTTAGTCATAGATGGTGGCAGCCAAATTTGTCTAATTTCCACAGAATGCGTACAGAGGTTAGCGCTTCCAGTATTTCACAAAGAAACCAACATTGATGGCGCTCTTTCCTCAAATTTGGGAACTTCCAAAGGTGTTGTATCGTGCTCACTCTCTCCTATCGGAAATAAGTCGTCGAATTTTCTTACTACAGAAGCTGTTGTCGTGCGTCGAGTGTGCGCTGATCTTCCCACCGCTTCGTTATCTCCCGAGGTTTATAATCGTTTCTCTCATCTGAACCTCGCGGACAGATCGTTTTGTGAAACAAACAGAGTAGACTTCCTGTTAGGAGCATCTCTATTTACTCAGATATTCAATGATGATAGGTGTACTATCATTCCAGGTACACCCGCCGCGTTCAATACCATATTTGGATGGGTGATCATGGGTGAAGTGAATGACCCTCTACCCCCCGTAGACCCTCCTCAAATTTCTTTGCTCACTTGGGAATCTAATGTTGATCAAACTTTGCAAAGTTTTTGGAAGTCGGAAGAAGTGTATTCTCCCTCTCAATCGCTCATTGATCCGTTACACCGATACGCAGAAAATCACTTTGTCTCTACGCATTCCCGGCGTCCAGATGGTTCATACCAAGTCCGGTTGCCTTTCAAACCTGACGTAGAGCCTATGTTTTCTGATACAGATGTTATAGCTCGTCGTCGTTGGTTCAACCTGGAAAAACGGATTGATAAAAATCAGAAGTTCAATACTTTGTATCGATCTTTCATGAGTGAATACCAAGAGTTGGGTCACATGGTTCCCGCAACAAAACCTGGTAGTTATTACATACCGCATTTTGGTATAATGAGGGATTCACCCACATCACCTCTTCGTGTTGTTTTTGACGCATCATGTTCTGATTCTTCGGGGCAAAGTCTAAACGATTTTTTACTCACAGGCCCTCCCTTGCAAAAAGACATTGGGGAACTTGTTACAATGTTTCGTTTGAACCCCGTGGCACTTATCACAGACATCAAAATGATGTATCGGAAAATATGGATTGATCCAGAGGATACCCCGTTCCAGCATATTTTCTATCGGAACAATAATAGTTCGGAAATAGTTGATTTCGAGCTTCTTACGTTGACATATGGGCTGAAATCAGCTCCGTTTCTGGCCCAACGGACTCTAAAACAACTTGTCCTTGATGAGGGTAAACGTTTTCCATTGGCTTCTAAAGCAATTCTTGAAAACTGCTATATGGATGACTTGTGCATCTCTGTTGCTACGGAAAGGGAAGCCAAACAACTGAAAGATGAATTGATAGCTCTCATGAGTTTGGGAAATTTCCAACTCAGAAAATGGGCAAGTAACTCTCCAAATTTGTTGAAAGAAATTCCGAAAGAACATCAGCTGCCTTCTCTCTCACTCGAATCCCAAGAATCTTCTTCCCTTCACGTTTTGGGTCTTCAATGGGAACCCACTGACGATGTGTTTACTTATAACGTTAAACCACTTGGTGATGCACACACTAAACGTGAAGTTCTCTCTAAGGTTGCTTCATTGTTCGATCCACTTGGTTGGATCAGTCCAGTCATATTCAAAGCCAAGCTGTTTCTCAGAGAAATTTGGGAACGTTCTTTAGACTGGGACACCCCTCTTCCTCCCGATCTTAGAGCTCGATGGAAGGAATTCAGCTCAGAGTTTTCTGAACTTGGACTGATAAAAATTCCGCGACTCATCACTAGATCAAACATGCCCAAATTTCAAATAGTAGGGTTTTGTGATGCTTCGATGCTCGGGTATGCAGCAGCTCTGTACCTCCGATGTTGTTCAGATGATGAATCTTCCGTTATTGTCAATCTCTTATGTTCGAAGACACGTGTTGCTCCGCTCAAAACAGTCACAGTTCCTCGTTTGGAGTTGAATGGTGCCCTTCTGTTGTCTCAATTGCTTAAAGCCATCAACCCATTGATTTCTCGCCTAGCTATAAAAGACATATTTCTGTCAACGGATTCAACAGTGGTATTAGGATGGCTAAAAACCTCGCCTCATCGTCTCCATACCTATGTTGCAAATCGAGTCGTTAATATTCTTGATTGCACTGAAGTTTCTCAGTGGCATCACATCTCCACTTCTCTCAATGTTGCCGACGTGGCCTCTAGAGGACTCCTACCCTCCGAAATAGTTAACAATTCCTCATGGTGGGCGGGGCCTCGCTTTCTCTCTGATCCAGTCTCCACTTGGCCTCTTGATCGTCTTCCCGTGACTACAGAACTTCCTGAAATGAAGAACCAACGTGTTGCTATGCCTGTGGTAGATGCCACAACTCCTCCTATTGGCGATCCTGCTTTCGTCGTGTCCCTTATTAATCGTTTCTCTTCATTGGCCAGGCTCAAGCGAGTAATGGCATGGCTCCTGCGATTCATATACAATGTCCGACATCGTCGTAACCGAAGGTCGGGGCCTCTGAAGCCTGCTGAACTGCAAGATGGTCTTCTCTTATGTATAAGAGCCACTCAGCGTCATTTCTTCTCGTCCGAGCTTAGAGCTCTAGAGAGAGGGAAACCCCTCTCACTTCGTATGCGGCGTTTGACTCCATTCATTCATCGTGGATCGATAAGAGTCGGAGGACGTCTAACGTATTCCTTACTACCTGAAGCAGCAAAACACCCATATTTACTCCCAAAACCTGCACATCTCTCCAGTCTGATATGCGACGCTTATCATCAACGTTTGATGCATGCTGGTCCTCAGGCCACGCAGTCTTTGATCTGCCAGGAGTTCTGGATATTATCCTTGAGAAGTTTGTTGCGCCAACGCATACACAAGTGCATGATTTGTTATCGTCATAAAGTTAAGGAGGTTCATCCACTGATGGCTGCCCTTCCCTCCTCTCGTATCACTCCCTGTTCACCATTTGCTCGCACTGCTGTAGATTTCGCTGGTCCGATCCTGATCAAGCAAAGTACCCGACGCAATGCTCCAGTAGTCAAATCGTACATGTGTGTTTTTGTGTGCATGGTGACCAAGGCCATTCACCTTGAACTAGCAGGTGATCTCTCCAGTGAATGTTTCCTGGGAGCACTGAATCGGTTTATTTCCCGAAGAGGTTTGTGTCATGAAATATTTTGTGATAATGGTACCAATTTCCACGGAGCTGCGAGAGAACTGAAACAAATTTTTGATTCGCTAAATAGTTCATCACAAGAGATTGTTAATCATTTGTCAGAACGTAATATATCGTTTCATTTCAATCCACCCGAATCTCCATGGATGGGTGGACTTGCGGAGGCAGCGGTGAAAGCAGCCAAGCATCATTTTCGTCATATTTCGACAAATTCGTTGACCTATGAGGAGATGGTGACTGTTTTAACCAAAGTTGAAGCCATACTGAACAGTAGGCCGCTATGTCCAGTGGGAGATTCCCCAGAATCGTTCTTCCTCTCTCCAGCGCACTTCCTCATCGGCCGCCCTCTTGTTTCCACGTTGGAATACGATCTCTCGTCTGAACCGGCTACCCACCTTTCGAGATGGCAACGTGTCCAGCAAATCTCTCAAACGTTCTGGAAACGATGGAGTACTAGTTACCTGCACACTATCATGGAACGCCAGAAATGGACCCAGCATCGGCCATCTATGAAGGAAGGAGACATCGTCATCGTTCTCAAAGCTCAATCCAAACCCTTAGAGTGGCCTCTGGGCAAAATCGAGGAGTTCCAAGTAGGAGCTGATGGCATTGCTCGTTCTGCTGTCGTTCGAACGGCAAATGGTAGATTCAGGAGACCCATTGCGAAACTGGCTCCTTTACCTGATATTCCAGATGATCAGGAACCTTAGACTAAGATGAGCCAACACAATCAGTTTTTTTTGTATTTATAAATATCTTGTTTGTCTTTTGAATATTTAATATCTTGTACATTTGTACCATTAATGTTTGCATGTATTCATTATGCATAATTTATTACTACTTTGATAGTTTTTGTGAGATTTCGATCTTTTCTAATATTTTGTTTGTACTTTTCTTGTTTATATGGGGTTACAAAATTCTAATTTCATCAAAATTTCAATTTTGGGTGGGCGGTGTTTTGGCCTAATAGGCTAGAAAGAACATAGGGTAGAACATTGGACTCATAGATAGTAGACCAGAGACCAACTATTGGTCTCATGTACATTCAGGCTGGTCCTCGCTGCACCCCTCCCGCTCACTGAAGCACCAGTCCAATCTCAGTCGCCGTAGCTGCCACGTCTTTGCTCCGTCAAACCGCCTCTATCATTGTAAACCCGCAAAATAATTTGTTAATCGCAATTTTTGAAAGTGTGGTTAAATTGCCCCACCTTTAACCATCAATTCTTAACCGCGTAAATAATACACGGAGAAACCGCGAGCTTTAGGTCTCCCACGCATTGTCTGTGTGCTCCTTTTTCTGCACCCTTCTGCTTTGCCTCTTCGCTGAACTTCTCGTCGTTTCACACCCCGGCCGGGGTAAGTACCGTCTGCAGACACCATCGGTGAGTGGAGTTATTTCTCATCGTAATCCGTATTACCTACCTTGTTACCTTGCACAGACAATTCTAAAATTAGCCCTATATACCCTTTTGTTCAGGTCGGATTTGAGCGATCTAGGCCAGCGGCCCATCACACAACGTTTTATAAATTAATTTTCCCTTCTTCCTGTGTTGTGTGAAATCTTTACCTATAACCACAATCACCACAGTCCACTCAAATTTAGTTTAGCCCAAACTACCAAACAACCTTTATATCAAAATGTCTTGAGTCAGGGCGTTTTCAAAATTTCAAAATTCATTTTGGAACCCTTAGAAGCCCTACATCAACCAAAATCTTCGGGGCACAACTAGACCGTAAATGGAGCCTACATACCAAATTTCATCAAATTTGGTCTATGCTAAGTGGGGAAAGATATTTGGATTCTACGTACCTTGAAACGTAAACCATCAAATTTTGAGGGGGTGTTAAAAATTTTTTTTCTTAGTCGATTCCAACGGTTCATTATTGAAAATAATAAACCAATAGTAAACCTTTGTGTAATAATTTGCAGCGTTTTAGAAATCATTCTTGTGGGTTTTTGATGTCAAAACTAGGTCTAGTAACTATTATAACACTATCATGGTAACTAGGGATTTGACATCGATATTGGTAATATCAAAACTTCGATGTTTTGCTCTTAAAATCGATGTTTTTAACATCGATGATTTGAGTTCACTTTTCACAAGGAGTTAGTCGGGGACGTATTCGAGCGGTCAAAATTTCATTGCTGGTATTTGTTTGCTATGAATGTAGCTCGTAAGGACGGCATTTCGTGAATGTCTGGAGAATGAGGTTTCAAACAACATAGCGAAGAGTATTCAGAAAGGAGAAAAAACGACCAAAATCGAGAAAAAACGTTATTTTAAAAAGTAGCACAGACGAGAACCTCTTGATTTACTGTGATTTACTGATTCCTATGTTGGAGCCAGATGATGAGGAAGAACCACGAATGGTTATTGTTCATCCTATCGTACTCACATATTTTTGAAATTTTGACGCCCTTGCAAATATAAACACCAACTTTTGTCAATATTTAATTAATTACACACGGTTATACCGGCCATGAATATTCACTTCATGACGGGGACCAAGTTGGGCTTCGGGACCAAAGTGTCCAAATTTCAACGGGACCAAGGTGGGGTGGGTCCGGACCAAGTTGACCGACGCCGGTCGAGGAGATCTGATTACATCGTTTGATCTATTTGACCTACTAGGTAATGCAAGGAAACCCGACAAAATCAAATTCCAGACCAGATAACTTCATTGAATTTAGTTGGAATTATAAGAACACTTCCTATCTTTCAATCACCACAAGATTATTACTGGAAAATAATCGAAAAAAGTATCTTAATGCTTGAAACAATAGTTGAAATTGGGAAGGTATGGGATATCGAAATGATATCTTATGAATAGCGGATGAGCGGCCTCATCAGATTTTCTCCCTTGCTTCTAATTAATTGACAAATGAATTAAATTTATCGCTTTTTAAAAAAATCGTTTTTTTTACCTTACGATGTTATGTTTCATCGATATTGATGTTTCTATGAAATATCGACATCGAAATAGATGTTTTCCGTTCGATGTCCCATCCCTAATGGTAATAGCTGTGGAGGAACTGTAATTGCGTAAGGGATGTGTCCCTCACTTCTGTTTTGCGGTAGTAGTTAGTCAGTTTTGTAGTTTTCTCTTCGCGAACTACAGTTTTAGTTGAGGTAGCCATCTTACTGTTCGAATAAGTCTTGTGCTTGTAAGTCAGTATTGACTTCTTTTGGCTGCCCTCACTGTGGTAACAACAATAATTTTTGTAACTAGAGGGGAAGTTGCCATTTGACGTTTATAGTTAGTGCCTCTATGTAGTTGCGATAGTCCACAATCTCGGAGTACTCCTGTGGAAAAGTAGCGAAAGCGCGGATTCTGTTCTCACCGTAGCAACCTCACCTCTGTCGAGTTACTGCTAACAAGATTGGGCCTCTTCCCTCGCCTCCCCGTCTTTCCCCTTGGCAGACATCTCCGAGCCTGTCCTTCCCCTCAGCCTCCATCGCATGATTACTACATTGTTACGCCCACATGTGAACATCAAGGTGGAGAATCCTTCCCAGCCAGTCACTGGGAAGCCCCCCTGGATCATTCCACCTCGCCCGCTCGACTCCTTTCAATTGGATTTTGATGGTTGAGGTAGTTTTTCCATTATAAGTTCCCCATTCAGATCCGCATGTTCCATGAAAAATACAAGTTGTATTTGCAGCTCGAATGAACCTCCGATCCCGTTTTCCCTGGAAGAAAATAATTGGATGTACCTAAACGATTTCATGAACTCACGATCATGATCACTTGTAAAGCTTATCGATTCCCCCCTATTGCTGTCTTCAAAAAGACGCCACTTGACATCGAAAATATCTCTTATATGGGGTTTATTCGTCGACAATTGCATAATAAAATTTAATCCGGTTGGATGAGAGCAAAACGCGAAAAAATCAGGTAGATTGTTATAGTAATACTGAACAGGCGAAAAAGACATCTGGTAAAACAAGAAATCGAGAAATTTGAAGGAGGTACCTTGTTTTAAAGGATGTCAAAAAAGCTTCAAATATAGGCGCAGATAGACCAATCATGTAATCGTCTTTCATTGCAAACGCGAGGGTATTTACAATTTTTAAAAATAATATTTTTTTTAAAATATAAAATATAAAAATAAAAAAATAAATAATAATAATAAATAAATATGTTATAATAAAAAATAATATGTTATATTAAAATATAAAAAAAACGTCTGCCAAGAGGGTGTGGCACATAGCTTCCTCGTATCCATAACCCGATTGTATAGATGGTCCGATGCATAGTAGTTAATCTCAAAGCACCAATCTCTGAGTACCTTCCACTACTCTCATAGAGGACCATCTACACGCTAATCTGGACAATCCTAGAAAATTTCATCAAATTCGGATGAAAAATGTAAATGTTATGGCTGTTCCAAGGACTTTACGTTTGCGCATGCGCAGTGGCTACTATCAGTCCGAAGGTGATGATTTTCATAGGGAACCATCTAAATACTAATCTGTAACATCCCTGAAAATTTCATTGAAATCGGATGGAAAATGTAGAAGTTATGGTCGTTACAAGGAATTCACGTTTGCGCATGCGCAGCAGCTACTATCAGTCCAGGGGTGATGATCTTCATTGGAGACCATCTACAACCTAATCCGCATAATCCCTGAAAATTTCATCGAAATCGGGTAGAAAATGTGGAAGTTATGGCCGTTACAAGGAAATTCACGTTTGCGCATGCGCAGTGGCTACTATCAATCCGAAGGTAATGATTTTCATAGGGGACCATCTAAATACTGATCTGTAACATCCCTGAAAATTTCATTGAAATCGGATGGAAAATGTAGAAGTTATGGTCGTTACAAGGAATTCACGTTTGCGCATGCGCAGCAGCTACTATCAGTCCAGGGGTGATGATCTTCATTGGAGACCATCTACAACCTAATCCGCATAATCCCTGAAAATTTCATTGAAATCGGATGGAGAATGTAGAAGTTATGGCCGTTACAAGGAATTCACGTTTGCGCATGCGCAGTCGCTTCTATCAGTCCGAGGATGATGATTTTCATAGGGGACCGTCTACACACCAACCCGCACAATGTATGAAAATTTCATCGAAATCGGACAATAACTTCGTATAGTTATGCGCGTTACAAGGAATTCATGACAGACGGACAGACACACAGACAGACAGACACACAGACACACGGACACACAGACACACAGACACGGAACCAAATTGTTCAGAAAGGTCTAAAACGCAAAACGCGAGTGGAAATTTTGATTTTGGAGAACTTTTTTTTTCGTCCTTGAAAAGTGAAAACAAAGCTTCCGCTACCTTGGTAGACTCGGAAGCAAAATTATTAATATAAAATGTATATAATATATACATTTATATTAATTAATTTTTTTTTATATTTTAATATAACATATTATTTTTTATTATAACATATTTATTTATTATTATTATTTATTTTTTTATTTTTATATTTTATATTTTAAAAAAATATTATTTTTAAAAATTGTAAATACCCTCGCGTTTGCAATGAAAGACGATTACATGATTGGTCTATCTGCGCCTATATTTGAAGCTTTTTTGATAAAATAAATAAATAAAATAAATAAATAAAATAAATAAAATAAAATAAAATAAATAAATAAATGAATGAATGAATAAATAAATAAATAAATAAATAATAAATAAATAAAGAAAGAAAGAAATAAATAAAGAAATAAAGAAAGAAAGAAATAAAGAAAGAAATAAAGAAAAGAAACAAGAAAGAAAGATAAATAAAGAAGAAATAAAGAAAGAAAGAAAATGAAGAAATAAGGGAAGAAAGGAATAAAGAAGAAAGAAAGAAAGAAAGAAAAAGAAGAAAGAGGGAAGAAGGAAGAAAAGAAAGAAAGGAAAAGAAAGAAGAAAGAAAGAGAAAGAAAAGAAAGAGAAAAAAGAAAAGAAAGGGAGGGTATAAAAGAAATTTCAAAAAAATGAGGGTTTATAGAAAGAAATTTAAACTTATTTATGTAATCTGAGGGGATTCTGGATATAGATAGAAATATGGAAAAATAAATATATAAAATAAATAAGTTTAAAATTTATTTTAAAATAAATAATTTTTAAAATTTATTTTATTCAATATATTTATTTTTAAAATGAAAATAAATAAATAATTAAAATTTTATATTAATGTAAAAAATAAATACAAAATATAAATTATGTTATAATAAAAAAATAATAAAAAATAATATGTTATATTAAAATATAAAAATATAATATAACATATTATGTTATTGAACCCCTTCGTCAAATGTGCAATCCCGGAAACTCTGTGCTACTGACGTAATGCTGTGAGATCCGTGAAATGTTCGCACTTTTTCCAGTGTTTAACTATTACTTTCAAACTGTCATTATCTTAATAATCCATTCTCAGTAACTTTTTAAAGAAGATAAAATTTGCTACAGTTTGAGACTAACTTGAGCTCTGTAGGTTGAATAGTCATGAAAATTCAGCAGTTCAAAAGGTGGTAATTTTTCAAAAAAGTCAGAGGCCGTTTTGAGCATTTCACTGGAAAAAAAATTTCGAGTGCTAATAATCAATTTATTACGAAAATAATCAAAATAAAGAATGAAATATTTGTGGGCGCGCAGGAACTGGATAGTTCCCACCTATTCCGCCAAGTCTGAGTGCAGCACCTACTTACTTCTCCACGTACTTGCTATGGAGTTTCGTATAGCAACCATGAACAACAGACAAGGACAGTTAGCAGGGGAGTTCAAGAGAGAAGTGATTACTATGAACAGAAGTTCGGAGGGGTGTTGATACCGAAGTATTGTGTTTGATAGCTAATTATTAAACTAATCTATTCGTTGAAGTCAGTATTGTGTTTGATTATGGAAGACCAAACATCAGAAGTGGGATTCGATCTCAACAGCTTCACAATGGATGTCACTCAGCTATTTTGTTTCTGTCATGTTTGGAGAACAGGTATGAGGAAAATCATTACAAACGTGAATCCCTTCAAAATGAATCTCAACCGCGAAATAATGGATTGTGGGAAGAATTCGCTCGTGAACCGAAGCGTACCTATAAGGCAAAGAGTTTTAGATAAGAGAAAATTCGATGAGGAACCCCCTCTCGTCAACGTTCATGTAGCACCTACTTGAGGACCCTCAGTTTGTTGATGTTTTTATGAAGGAGGAGGCGCATAGCGACTAATTCAAGTAGCACAACCAAATCTCACTGGGGATGAGTTCAGAGTATTTATTGTCTGGTTGTGATACAGAATGACACGCCTTCTTCAGTTATTTTCGATGTATTTAGTAGCGAAGGTGAAAATGGTCAAAGAGAAGAAAATGTTCAAATTCTTTCGTCCGTCTGGTTATGGTATGAGACAGAATACTGGTAACCAAAATTCAAGGAAGACACCTCAGACTTGGCGGAATAGGTGGGAACAATCCAGTTCCGGAGCGCCCACATATTTATCAAATTGGGCACTATCATTGAAGTTGTTCCGTATTTTCTCCAAAATTAATTATATCAATGTTTATGGTTTTGTTGATTTTTTCCAATTTTCCCATTATAATATGAATTAAAAAATTTTTTTATTCATTTTTGATGAAACTATGATGGCTTCAGGTATGATCAAAGTTTTAAATTGAAGCTGATTGCATCTTATTTAAATTTCTTTCCCTTCACTTGATTTCTAAAATGAGTAGTTTCAGGAGTGAAACGCTTAAATACAGCCTTAACATGAAAATTTCACTTTCTGGAAAAAATTACCTATTTTTGCATTGTTGTATCTCCGTAATTATTCATCCTATAAAAATCAAATTGGTCTCAAACGGTAGCAAAATTAACTAGATAACCCTTGTTATCAAAGTTTGGCCTTTTTGACATTATAGTTATAATTATTTGGTTCCATATTAATGAATATTTTGGAGTCGTTTTGGCATATTTTAGGTTTTGAGTCGTTCTAGCTCATGATCGTACCTGAGTTTTTTCAATGTGATACGAGATTTTCAATTTTTTTCGACAGATTCTCAAAAATTGGAGGACCAATTGATACTCAACACACCATAGGCAGAGTATTCCGAAGTAAACCTTTCGAAAGTAAATTGATGATAAGAGGTGGGAACTATACGAGCTCTCATAATTTATCGCGTGCAACTACGAACCCTGAAAGCAACAAAACTCGGTGCTTTAAGAGAGTGGAATGGATTTTTTTAGAGCCTTCCCGCAAAGCGAAATAACTCGACATTGTTACTCCCAACTTTATCTACATATGCAATGCAGGCCAGAATGTTTTCTTCTCCGCACAAAACAGCAAATGAATACTGAGAGGAGGGAAACCTCGGGTTTAATGGGGTAAAATGGAATGAGAATGGAATGAACCTGAGAGCTTATGAATTCCCCTTTACGACCTCTAACGGATCATGTATGTACATGAACATGTCGGAGTGAAAAGACGGTTTATTGCGTCACGAACGACAATTGAAGGTATGAAAAATTCAAATCTCCCTGTATCTGAGCGAGCGCCGCGGGATTATGACGGTGTGAAGATTTCTGTGGATTTACCGAATATTTACATAATGTTCCGCGGTTGTAAAACACGTCATAATTACCATGTTTTTATGGAAGGCGACTCAAAATGAGATGAAAAGGATACAAACCAGTAAAATTAAGTCCGTCCAGTCCACCAAAAAACAGTTTTGGTTTATTATTTTCAATAATAAGCCTTTGGAATCGAGCAAGAAAAAAAAAATTTTAACCCCCCCTCAAAATTTGATGTTTTACGTTTCAAGGTACGTAGAATCCAAAAATCGAATAAAAAAATTTCCGTCCGTCCGCCGTACGCCGTACGCCGTCCGCCGTACGCGGCACTTTTCTTAGCAACACTGGAGCGATTTGGTTCAAATTTGGTATATGGGCTCCATTTGGGGTCTAGTTGTGCCGCGAAGCTTTTGGTTGATGTAGGTCACTTCTAAGGGGTGAAAATTAAGGGTTGAAATTTTCAAGAGTGCCCTAGCTCGAAAACTCTCGAAATAAAGGTATCGATTTTTCACCAATTTTAAATAGTACAGAATATTTAAAAAATTTTGAGACCACCCGGAGCTCTGTAGGACAAACCGTTCGGTCCCTACGAGTATTTGAAGGTTTTCCTTCGATAAAACAGAATCATGAGTGTGAATCGCAAAAGAGGTCTAATCGCCGTTCAAATTTTATCTGACTAAAATGCGATCGCTGTTCATTTCTTCGATTTGTATACAGTTTTGCCTTCTGCGTAACCAGTAATCAAATTTCCATATCAAGCTTTCTATTTTTCGAATCGAGTGTGAAGCGTTTAGTTCTTTCTAATAAACTTGATTGTGAAGGTGTGAAGCCATTATAGTGTGGTAGGTAGTACCTACCAATAGGTAGGTGTGGTAGGTAAAAAAAATTGGTAGGTAAAACAATGTTTGTAGGTAAAAAACGCTGCAAATCATTGCTCACTGATCAGATCACTGATCAGCTGAGTGAGCTCCAAAGCCATTTTCAATCCTATTGAATGGAGGTGCTCTTCCAGGCGTCTCCAGCATTCGAGGAGATCTTCTTCACTCCTCACATCACTGATCAGCTGAGTGAGCTCGAAAGCCATTTTCATTCCTATTGAATGGAAGTGCTCTTCCAGGCGTCTCCAGCATTCGAGGAGATCTTCTTCACTCTTCTGATCACTGATCAGCTGAGTGAGCTCCTAAGCCATTTTCAATCCTATTGAACTCAGGAGCTGAAATTTGAGAGGGAAGGTCAAGGGAGAATACAGATGGTGGTAGGTGCTATTGATGGAGAACCAGTGATCTATACAGAAGGATGATCTATACAGAAAATAATAAACCTTTGAGCAATGATTTGCAGCGTTTTTTTTTTTTTGTTAAATAATTTTATTTTAAACCACATACTTAATATTGGGAACATACTGTATATCATGTGTGTCAGATTTTGCTTCCGAGTCTACCAAGGTAGCGGAAGCTTTGTTTTCACTTTTCGAAGATGAAAGAAAAAAGTTCTCCAAAATCAAAATTTTCACTTAACTCGCGTTTTGCGTTTTAGACCATTCTGAAAAATTTTGGTTCCGTGTCTGTCTGTCTGTGTGTCTGTCATGAAATCCTTGTAACGGGAATAACTATGCGAAGTTATTGTCCGATTTCTATGAAATTTTCAGGAATTGTGCGGGCTGGTGTGTAGACGGTCCCCTATGAAAATCATCATCCCCGGACTGATAGAAGCGACTGCGCATGCGCAAACGTGAATTCCTTGTAACGGCCATAACTTCTACATTTTCCATCCGATTTCAATGTAATTTTCAGGGATGTTACAGATTAGTATTTAGATGGTCCCCTATGAAAATAACCACCTTCGGACTGATAGTAGCCACTGCGCATGCGCAAACGTGAATTTTCTTGTAACAGCCATAATTTCCACATTTTTTACCCAATTTCGATGACATTTTCAGGGATTACGCGGGTTAGGTTGTAGAATGTCCCCAATGAAAATCAAGGCCCTAAAATTTACAGTAGCGTCTGCGCATGCGCAAACGTAAAATCCTTGTAACAGCCATAACATTTACATTTTTCATCCGAATTTGATGAAATTTTCTACGATTGTCCAGATTAGCGTGTAGATGGTCCCCTATGAGGGTAGTGAAAGGTACTTAGAGATTGGTGTTTTGAGATTAACTACTATGCATCGGATCATCTATATAGTCAGTCGTGTTATGGATACGAGCTATGTGCCACACCCACTTGGCAGACTTTTTTTGATGTACGCGGGCTTTGATAATTTTTCTAAAGTGACAGCAAATTAGGTCTGTGTTTTAAATAGTTTTTTCTAAAATATAAAGACGTTTTCAATCGAAATATACCAAAAAATTGTGTGTGTATTAATCTTTGTTATTCTAAAATGTTTAGTTACCATTTTAGAGCCTATTGCGATGACAAAAAGATGATTTTGGGTGATATGTAAAATTTGCACCACGCTACCTTTGAAGGCTTGTGGAATAGCGCTACCTTTCTAGGGTTAGTGAGGATAATTAATTGTATAGTTAATGATATTCTATGACGTTGTTTCTTAAAATTTTTAGAAACAAGTGAAACGACACAGGATATTTAGCGTTTAATGAACAATTATTGTGAAATTCGTCAGAATACAATAGTTGCGTTTTAGTGTCCCATGGCGCTAGCCCAAGTGGACCAAACCCCCCTTCTACCGTTGGTCAAAGGTCGGGAGAAGCCTCGTTCTTCGCAGGAGGGTGATCTTTACATGGAAATAATCAACCGTTGTGAATTAATTTGCAGCGTTTTTTTTCTTTTTTTTCCAGTACAGTACTCCCCTTCCTACCTCCTGTAGTGAGGAAGCAAAATCAACCCCCCCCCCCCCCATGGAAGGCACAATAAATTAGTGGTAGCTGGGAGGCCGGGTTTTTTTTTCGAGCGCAATTGTGTAGATAAACCACATTTTCCACATCTCTTGAGCCTCCTCGGTTTTCAATAGAAAAGCGGCACATCCTACATTGAATTAATTATTTCAACGGGAAACCTTATTTAAACGAGTGAAATAAATCCGAACCTTCGTCTACGCATGGCGGGTCGGAAATTAATGATTATTTCCCTTCGTTGACTCAGAAATTATTGCCACCAATTACCGGAACCTACTTGGTCTGTGACAAGAATTATAAGAGATAAAGGAAATATTCAGTTAAGAAAAGAAGGGAAGAAAATGCTTTTAATTGCTCATTCTTTCAATCTCTCATTCATTCCGGAGTTGCTCCAATTTATTTTCCAGCGGCTCATAGTAAATCATTGCTGCAAGAGAGGGGGAAGACCCAAGTTTTATGGGAGATTCATTTTAATCTTCTGCTCAGCTGCTTCGCCCTTACAAATCCTGTATGATTAGTGCGAGGAAAGAATTATTTCCCGTTCAAGAAGTAGAAAATTCCCCGAATATGAGAGAATAACGGAGGATAATAACTACGTGGGATTAAAAACTTTTCATATTTTTGAGTTGTGAAACAACTTTTAACACTCGCTAAGGTGATAATGTGCTTCACAAATTTCATCTTTTACCTTTTAGAATCATTCGGGTTTTGATTAATGAAAATTTGATCCTTTCCTTTTTGGTTTATTATTTTCAATAATGAACCTTTGGGATCGACCAAGAAAAAAAATTTTTTAACACTCCCTCAAAATTTGATGGTTTACGTTTCAAGGTACGTAGAATCCTAAAATCGAATCAAATTTTTTCGTCCGTATGCCTTAACATCCTTACTTAACATCGACTGATTTTGATGAAATTTGGTATATGGGCTCCATTTGGGGTCTAGTTGTGCCCCGAAGCTTTAGGCTGATGTTAGTCACTCCTAAGGGGTGAAAAGTACGGGCTGAAATTTTCAAAACGCCCTAGCTCAAAACTCTCGATGTAAAGGTATTGTGTTTTCTTCAATTTAAAGTACCTAGTATTGAATTTTTAGAATCGAATGAGACCAACCACAGCTCTGGAGGACCAACCGTTCGCTCCCCACGAGAACTTAAGCTTAGAGTTAAGGGTGGGGCTTACGATAAATCAGAAACGAATCACCATCAGAATCACAAAAGAGGTCTAATCTTCGTTCAAAATTTAGCTGACCAAAATGCGATTGTTGTTTATTTCCTCGAGTTGTACTCAGTTTTGCGTCTTTAGCAGCCAGTACCTAATTACATTTCCTTATAATTATGTCAACATCAACGCCCTATTTCATCGAATGAGGAATTTCACCGACTTCTGTTTGCATTTTTCCTCAATAGTTAATGGTGTGGGATAGACGAAAATCGGGCTGATTTCGGAAAATAAGTCTCCTGTTATTTTTGGGAGACCATCAAAATTTTTGATTTCAAAACTAACCGGGAAAACAGACGTGAAGCGGGAACGCTCGCTGATTGTGCTGTTCGGATCGCCGTCTCCTCCCAGTGTTGCCCATTGGGACGACGAAATCGTGTTTTCTGAGAGAAAAGTTATCAAACAAAAACAGGGGAAACCTAATTTTCCCCATCTTGCTTTTTCTATTCTTTTCTTCAGTTTTTCGATTTCGAACTTTACTGTTTCATGAAATTTTGCATCTGGGGACTATAGATTTCTCGATCGCAGCGCTTCAAGCGGCCATAAATTTAAACATTCATATTTTCTACTCTGTTTTGTTCATTCGTAAATAAGGAAATTCGGGCTGGAAGTTTGCCTTAGGAGGTTTCTCGAGTAGCTGAATCCGATTTTGGGGTCAAAAATAGGAAATTCCGACATGGTGTCATTGAGTGTGGAGCGTTTTTTTTTTTTTTTTTTTTTTTTATTTTTTCAAAATAAACTTGATTGTGAATTAGGCAGTTAGTATCTATGGTTGGTAGGGAGCGACAATGGCGAAGCCGTGTTCTTTGCAGCCGTGTGATCTGTACTGAAAAATAATAAACCTTTGTTGATTAATTTGCAGCGTTTTAATTTAATACAGATTCAAGCAGTCCGATATAAAGAAGAATAAACTATTAATTCGATGGATTAATTGGTTGTTTTTTGCTAACACTCCTATTCACGAAACTGGCAAAAATCATCCAGTCATGGATCTTTTCTACTTGAGGAAAGGTATAACCATAACAAAGTAGTCCGATCCACTCGGCACCAATCCAGGGTTTTTGTGAATCGACTAAGTGCAGCTTAAAATATAGAGGCTGGGAATGGTTAAGCAAAGTAATTTCTTGATTCGAGGGTTAAAGGCTCCTCGATATTCTTCCTTCTTTCCTCTTCTCAAACTGAACCAAAAAAGTTCTTTGTTTGCACACCCCAAGATGATTCTTCTTCTTATTCAGTTTCCTCCATTATTGAAAGCTTGAGATGGAACGCCAGTTGTATTCAATATTTCAAGTTCATTCGTGTGAACTGTTTGCTCGACGAACTCGAGCTCCACTTTCAACAAGTGTTGCTAATCTAAGCACACATGAGGAACTTGAAGCAACGATGTAAGCACAGACTGAAAAGAGAAAAGAACGGGGTTCAAGGGGTTCGCCCTTCCTCCCGGAAAACTTGTTCCAGGCGATGTTGTTCAGTCTCGTATTTATCTTTCTAAGGGCCTCCTGAGTTTGTGTTTTAACTCTTAGAATTTCGAACTCGAGCAAGCGAAGTAATCAATCTGCCGATAACCACCCCGCTCCACCGACTTTGAAGGTTTCGAATGAAGAATTCCGTCTGGGGAGCATGAAAGGGGACTAACTAGAGATTTTCTATGAGCAGTTTCATGTTTGTTTTTGCCACTTTCCCATGGACTTTGAGATGGGTAATCTAATATTACCTTCTGCTTTCCCCTATTATGTCTTTATGAGTGCAACTTCTGGAAAATGTTATAATTATGATGACTGATCTCTACTCTTTTAATGTTTAACCCTTAACTTGGCAAGGAAAATTCAGGCCGACCAATGGCTCCAATATTTCTTTTATTGGTGACAAATACACTGACCAACAAGGGGAAAATGCTTTAAATCGCTGCAAATTATTACACGAAGGTTTATTATTTTTCTATATAGATCACTCGTCTGCAAAGAACACGGCTATGCTATCAATACCAACCATAGATACTACTAACCTACCACATACCTACCTAATTCACAATCAAGTTTATCTGGAAGAAATAAACGTTTCAGTTCGAAGAAACATGGAGTTGAGGTTGCCAAAATTATTAGGAAATTCGATTACTGATTGCTAAAGACGCAAAATTGATCACAACGCGAAGAAACGAACAACGATCGCATTATGGTCAGCTAAAATTTGAACGGAGATTAATCCTCTTTTGCGTTTCACACTCGTGTTTCTGATTTATCGTATGCCCAACCCTAAAGTTCTCATAAGGAGCAAAAGGTTGGTCCTACTGAGCTGCTGGTGGTCTCATTCGATTCTAAAAATACAATACTATCTTAAATTGATGGAAAAACCATACCTTTATATCGAATTTTATTTAGCTATGGCATTTTCAAAATTTCAACCCTTTGAACTGACTGACATCAAACAAAGCTTTGGGGCACAACTAGACCCCAAATGGAGCCCATATACCAAATTTTTGGATTGTAGGTACCTTGAAACGTAAACCAGTTTTGAGGGGGGTGAAATTATTTTTTCTTGGTCAATTCCAAAGGTTCATTATTAAAAATAATAAATCAAAAACATTATGTCCTTAGGCTACCGCAATCGTCAATTTCACAGACGTAGCTTTCAAGCTACATTGCCAAGATATTGACAGATCGTCCCATTACGTGGATGTTGCTTTACAGTTACAATGCCAAGATGCTTTTGCTCATAATGGATTTAACCAGAACCTTTGTCAAACTCGAAATTAGGTTTGAAAAAACCCATTCCTACCCAAATTATCCATAAATTAAGGTAACTTCACGAGATTTGTCTCCGATTATCCGAATTTACACCATCTTAACAAGCTCATTTGAGAGTTATCCCCCCAAATGAACAATAAATTTAGGTAACTTAGTAAGATATGTGTGGTGAACCACTATTTAGTATAGTATTTTCGAAATAAAAATTACGAAAGAGGTCCTGGCAAAATAGGAGGAGCCATCCCCTTCAGGGAAGGGGGTTGCCTCGAGTGGGGAACCACCCCCTCTCGCAACTATCCCTTCGATATAAGGGCGTACTCCGGCCCTTGAGGTACCATTCAATTCAAAAAGTTCCCAGCCTTCAGCCAGTTACAAACCGCCTATTCTGCCAGTATCTTGATTGAAGTGTTTTTCTGAAAAAGTCGAAGTTTTTCTTTCAAGATTTCCCGAGTCAAATCTTTGCTCTTTTGATCAAAATTCCTATATTAATATTTACTGGGAGGAAATGCTGACCTCTTTTTGGATCTGATCGCTATCCGACCAGTAAATAGTAATTTGCTCAAGTAAATTCAATTTTGAACAAGTTGTGAGGTTGAATTGAGACGTCTTCGAGTCAGCTACAGTCAACGGCTAGTAGCTCCAAATTGGAATGCTGCTACCTATGCTGTACTTGACTGCTCCCTATCAATTTGAATGCATTAATATCTAGTCAGTAAAATCGTGCAGCGTAGTAAGTAGTCCAGTAGGGGGAGGAGTAACAACATTGTCCTGAGTCAAATTGTGTTCCCTTGGAGTCAGAACAATATATCTTCATCAGAATCCGTCATAATACGGATTGTCAGTCCCGAGGTAGGGCATTCTTTGTAGGGTAAAAATTGGCTACAAGATCGGCTCGATCATTGCCACTCAGATCGACATGACCTGGCATCCATGGCTAGGGTTGCTATGTCACTCTCAATGTAGTTCTTACCTGACCAAGATGTCTTCCAAGTGAAATACCAGTACAGTAATTAGTAATTTGGACACCTATATTAACCCTTTATAGTTCACTCAGTGAGTCTACGACCTGAAAATTATTTCGCAGTCATGTTTATCCTCCGTGCACTTCAAAAACCAATCAATGCAATAAAATCAATAAATAGCCTTTTTTTCGGCAGGCAGGTGAGAAAATCTTTAAGATCCATAGGTGGAGTTGGATCTCGTAAGATACCTGGAAGGATCCGCATCTTCCGGTTATGTGGGATTCAAACCCACTAAAAAAACACCTCCTTTTCCCCCACGTTGGAGCTCAGCCCGGAACCGTTCAACACATTACTTCGGGCTGAGTCCTGGGGCGTTTAATCAGTTCTGGGTGAGGGGCGGACCAGATGCTCCCTCCTCTCTCTTTCTAATAGCATCTTCCTTGGCAGGATGCTTTATGTGTACTCTGCCGCAGCAGTCTAGCTCCTTTCACCTTCCAGCATCCTGCTGACAGTATCCTCTGGTGTTGAACTCTGGGGAGCTAACTCCAGGTCTGCCATCACCTGGTCTCTTTCAGGCGCCCATTTGGTGCATTGGAAGAAGGTGTGGAGCACATCATCGTCATCTTTGTTCTGGCAGTGTAGACATATTGGGGCAGATACCTTCTCAATTTTATGCAAATAGGCATAAAAAAGTCCATGTCCTGTAAAGAACTGTGTAAGGAAGAGGTTCACTTCTCCATGTTTCCTTTCAATCCAGGTCTGAACGAATAAAAACCCTTGAACATTCCATTTGTGAGTTGTTCTGTCAAAGGGCCTTGATCTCTCATCAACATTGTAGGTGTTCCTTGATAGTTGTACTATCTCTTGCTTTGATGAAACAAAGGGTGATGAAATGGGGCATTATAGCTTCAGTATTTCGTATCAGCCTTACTGAGACACAGTATCACATTTTCAATGTTAAGAATGTTTCTATAACATCAAAGTGACACGAACGTTTTGTAGCTTTCTTATGAATTTGACTAGTTTGTCTACTGACAAATAATAACTATTTGTGCAGGAAAAACAAACCGAAACTTCATTGATGAAAAAACATGGGGAATAGGTATCCAGATAGCCTAGAAGTAGTTCCTCTGAAGGAGCAGCAACTGGAAAAGGGTTAACATGAGGAACAAAATCACAGGTAATTAGTAGTTTGGTGGACATGAATTCAAATTCACGTTGGCCGATGAACGTTACAAATTAGTGGGCATCTGGCGTTGACTTGTATTTTCCGGGCGTGTGGGGTCTAAAACGTTACACGTTACCCCGGAGTGTGTACATCGAGTCCAGGTTGAAAGTGGCGGATCATTAATAACTTGGAGAAGGAGAAGGCAGGTGGCGACGAGGGGAGGGTCGTCAGCCGAGGAGATGGATGACGTTTCACTGGGCCGCTTGTCAAGTTGCGGTCTTCTTCTCGCTGGCAGGGACGGCTCGAAGTGCAACCGTGTATTCAACCGAGGAATTGGTGTTATGTGGAATGTTGCACCCAATCACGTTATAGCTTAACCCTAAATTACCACCCTAAGGATTCAACCACTTTTTTACCACCAACACGTCTAATCGATGTACACTTTCTGAAAGGAAATGCGCTTAACTGTCACATATTGAATCAGTTTTTAGGACGTCCCACAGTAAGACTTGGGCGTGCTTATGCGATCGATCTGGGGTGAAGGAGAACAACACTCAACAGAAAAAAAAAACCACACAGTAATCCGTTTTAGACCATTCTGAATCCAAATCGGCAAAAAAACCCGTAGGTGTATGTCTGTGTGTGTGTGTGTATGTGTGTGTGTAACAAAATCTTGTGTACTCTGCCCAGGCCTTAGTTCTCAACCGATTTTCCTGGTTCTCTTTTTTTTTCGACGCGGAAAACTATCTAGTTGTGCACTACGTCGCCGGAATTTCGAATTTTGCCTTTTAAGTGGGGGAAAGGGGGGGTTAATGCTCAAAAAACGTGTGTTTTTGGGCATAATCTTGTGTCGTCTGCCCAGGCCTTAGTTCTCAACCGATTTTCGTGGTTCTTTTTTTCTTCGACGCAAATTCTAACCCCTACCTACAGGGGGTTGTCTTCAACTTCACATACATTTTATTTTCCAAAATATGAATCAATATGAGGAATTTTTACAACCGTTTTATACTAGATCCCCTATCATATGGATCTTTTGATGACAAAATATTTCCTAAGGGTTCATAAATTGGGCTAAGCGCCTCGGATCTATTCGAATCCACCGTTGTTCTAACCTGATGTTTTCATCCGAGACAAGTGCTAGAAGGAAGACAGAAGTTGCCGTTTCTCCTAAATTTTGTTGAGAACAGATCAGGTTTTCAACTCCTATGTGTTGGTTTATTGCTCCTCTCCTCAGCTCCTCAGATCACTATCCTCTCTTTTGGTCCTTGTTCAGATTCTTGATAGATACATGCTTGCATCTGATGATAAGGTTTTCATGGTGCAGCTCCTTAATATGAATAGTTCCCAGTCTAAATTTTTCACTTCAGTCCTCTATCTTTACTTCTAAATCAAAATCTCGTTCTGAACACTTCATAAAATCTATAAAACTTCATAAATTTCTCCAAAGCAGTCATACACCATTCATCCCTTTCCTCCATTTTCGTTTTCTCTCCAGTTTCTTCTTCTTCCACAATCGATCTCCTGCTCCTGGTTCCCGTGTTGGCATCGTTCAGTGTAGAAACTTCAGAGGACCGGTTGTTATTCAATATTCTTACTTGCCTGTGTCTGCCTAGGTTATTTTGCCGCTACAATATTTCCGACTCCAAGCATCATTACTTCGTATGTAACCGTATCACTCACTAAGTATTCATCAGTTGCATGCCACTACTACTTCAAATTTGCATGTCTTTCTTGGTGACAACATTTTGTTCTTGAAATCCCGAGCATTATTATTTCTTCCCTCTTATCATTCTGAAGCGCTGCCTCCTCCTGCCTATTCCTCATGGCATCCCAGGCATTTCTACCCCAGGATTGGACCTATTCCGTCTCAGGAAGATCTCAGTGATACTGCATCAACTTACCATTGGTATTGTCAAGTATTAAGCATTCAAACCTAGGCCATAGGGTTAGAGGTGCATGTTTTTTACCTTCATTATATGCTTTACAATTGCAACCAACCTTCTGTCTTCTCTTTTCACTTCCCTCTAACTCAGCACTCTGCTATTAACTCATTTTCATACATCTTTGAGCCCTTTCTGGCTGTGGTTCAAGAAACTTAATATACTTTGTACTCCTCTTTGTACCGCCAATTTGGCCCTACATTTAGCTTTTCAGCACAACTTATCAAACTTAGACTTAACTAGGGTAAAGGCACCAGTAGTAGACACTATTGTGAGACTCTTCCAGTAATTTTAGATGTAGTTCACTAATTTCCAATAAATTTCCCTTTTTTGCTATATTTGTCCAACAGCACTCTTATTTGACCTAAATTCTTCCTAAAATAACTCAATCATTAACATTTAGGTCGTTTTTTGATAATTTTGGAGAACAAGTTTTTTCACCAACAGTAGACACTAGTGTGCCAGTAGTAGACAAGGAAACACACCAGTAGTTGACACTTCATTAAATTAATATATTTTACGTATTTCTGATCAAATATGCACCCATATTCGCGGTTTTGACAAAGGAACTTAGATTAAAAAAAGTACAAAACGTCAAAAATACAAAACAATTTATTTTTTGTAGGAACTTGAACTAGATAGGAAAAAAGAATACAAAACTGTTTTAGTCTTATTTTTATCTCATTCACATTCAGTCTTCTTTGTATGGTGCTTACAAACACTAAAATGCTTAGAAACCTAAATAAATTTTGAACAGGAACAATACAAAAAAAGTTTTATAGCACCTATTATCACAATAACTTAAGTACCAATTGTTACGTAAAAAAAAGTTGCACAACCATCGAACACCAACCATTGGTGGAGCTCACTGTGCTGAATGCTGAAGCTGAGCGCCCAGGAAGCGTTCTGATTGGTGGAGCTCACTGTGCTGAATGCTGAAGCTGGGAGCCCTAGAAGCGTTCTGATTGGTGGAGCTCACTGTGCTGAATGCTGAAGCTGGGAGCCCTAGAAGCGTTCTGATTGGTGGAGCTCACTGTGCTGAATGCTGAAGCTGGGAGCCCTAGAAGCGTTCTGATTGGTGGAGCTCACTGTGCTGAATGCTGAAGCTGGGAGCCCTAGAAGCGTTCTGATTGGTGGAGCTCACTGGGCTGAAAGCTGAAGCTGGGAGCCCTAGAAGCGTTCTGATTGGTGGAGCTCACTGGGCTTCGTTTTTTCACAAATTTTAAATAGTATTGAATTTTTAAAATTTTTTGAGACCACCCGGAGCTCTGTAGGACAAACCGTTCGGTCCCTACGAGTACTTGAAGGTTTTCCTTCGATAAAACAGAATCATGAGTGTGAATCGCAAAAGAGGTCTAATCTCCATTCAAATTTTATCGGACTAAAATGCGATCGCTGTTCATTTTGCTTCCTCACTACCGAAGGTAGGGAAGCTTTGTATTCGTGAAAGAAGTGAAAAAAAAAATGTCCTCCGAAATCAAAATTTCCACTTGCTTTTTGCGTTTTAGAGCTTCCCGAACAATTTTGGTTCCGTGTTTGTCTCTCTGTCTGTCTGTCTGTCTGTCTGTCTGTCTGTCGGTCTGTCGGTCTGTCGGTCTGTCTGTCTGTCTGTGGTCAATCCTTGTCCCGGGCAAAACTATACTAACCTGTGATCCGATTTTGATGAAATTTTTCAGGGATTGTGCGGATTAGGTCCTAGACGGTCCCCTATAAATTTCAGCACCTTCGGACCAATAGGAGCGAGTGCGCATGCGCAAACGTGAATTTCGACAGGAAAAATCGACAGTAAAAAGCGAGAGGAAAAAGCGACAGGAAAGTAGCGCTATGATTTATCATATGCTTGACGACAAATATGCTTGACATCCTCTCCTGTTGAACGCAGGAACCTGAAATTTGAGAGGGCGGGTCAATGGAGAATGCTGAAGGCGCCTGAGTGATCACTGATCAGCTGAGTGAGATCCAAGGCCATTTTCTCTCCTGTTGAACGCAGGAAGCTGAAATTTGAGAGGCAGGGTCAATGGAGAATGCTGAAGGTTCCTGAGTGGTCACTGATCAGCTGAGTGAGCTCCAAGGCCATTTCCTCTCCTGTTGAACGCAGGAACCTGAAATTTGAGAGGGCGGGTCAATGGAGAATGCTGAAGGTTCCTGAGTGGTCACTGATCAGCTGAGTGAGATCCAAGGCCATTTTCTCTCCTGTTGAACGCAGGAAGCTGAAATTTGAGAGGCAGGGTCAATGGAGAATGCTGAAGGTTCCTGAGTGGTCACTGATCAGCTGAGTGAGCTCCAAGGCCATTTCCTCTCCTGTTGAACGCAGGAACCTGAAATTTGAGAGGGCGGGTCAATGGAGAATGCTGAAGGCGCCTGAGTGATCACAGATCAGCTGAGTGAGCTCCAAGGCCATTTTCTCTCCTGTTGAACGCAGGAAGCTGAAATTTGAGAGGGCGGGTCAATGGAGAATGCTAAAGGTGCCTGAGTGGTCACTGATCAGCTGAGAGAGCTTAAATATTACAGTGGAAGAAAGATAAAGAGGGAGAGGGAGCAAAAACCTTTTCTAGGTATGTCACATTTTAGCCATTAGGCTCTAAGCGGAAATCATCCGGGGGTGCAGGGGGCGAAGCCCCCGCCGAGGCGCGCAGCGCCGAGTTTTCGCCAACTGATTCTATACGTCCATGTTACAATGAGTGAGGAAGCTATACTGCCCACCCAACTTGGCAGACGTTTTCTTCGATTTGTATACAGTTTTGCCTTCTGCGTAACCAGTAATCAAATTTCCATATGGAGCTTTCTATTTTTCCAATCGAGTGTGAAGCGTTTAGTTCTTTCTAATAAACTTGATTGTGAAGGTGTGAAGCCAGTATGGTGTGGTATGGTAGGTAGTACCTAGCTGGTAGGTAAAAAAAACGTCTGCCAAGTTGGGTGGGCAGTATAGCTTCCTCACTCATTGTAACATGGACGTATAGAATCAGTTGGCGAAAAAATTATGATTCAAAGAGTTATTGAATACCAAAATATTAGCGGTCCACCGTCTAGGACCTAACCCACACAATCCCTCAAAATTTCATCGAAATCGGTTGAATAGTTGCGGAGTTTTGGTTGTAACAATAAATTTAAAGTTCGCGCATGCGCAGCGGCTATTGCTTGACCAATTTGATTGAAACTTATAGGGTGTCTCTTAAAAGTTAGTCCCTAACTAACCTCCAAATTTGAGCAAAATCGGTTCATTAGAAACCGAGGTCCCAGGAAATTCACGTTTGCGCATGCGCACTCGCTCCTATTGGTCCGAAGGTGCTGAAATTTATAGGGGACCGTCTAGGACCTAACCCGCACAATCCCTGAAAATTTCATCAAAATCGGACCACAGGTTAGTATAGTTTTGCCCGGGACAAGGATTGACCACAGACAGACAGACAGACCGACAGACCGACAGACAGACAGACACGGAACCAAAATTGTTCGGGAAGCTGTAAAACGCAAAAAGCAAGTGGAAATTTTGATTTTGGAGGACATTTTTTTTTTTCACTTCTTTCACGAATACAAAGCTTCCCTACCTTCGGTAGTGAGGAAGCAAAAGTTGGTAGGTAAGAAAAATGTTGGTGGGTAAAAAACGCTGCAAATCATTGCTCAAAGGCTTCTTTACTCAGACTTCTTCAAAGGCTCAAAGGCTTCTTCACGATTCAGATTCGAGGCGATCTTCTTCACTCTTCAGATCACTGATCAGCTGAGTGAGCTCCAAAGCCATTTTTACTCCTATTGAATGGAAGTGCTCTTCCAGGTGTCTCCAGCATTCGAGAAGATCTTCATCACTCTTCAGATCACTGATCAGCTGAGTGAGCTCCAAAACCATTTTCACTCCTATTGAATGGAACTGCTCTTCCAGGCGTCTCCAGCATTCGAGGAGATCTTCTTCACTCTTCAGATCACTGATCAGCTGAGTGAGCTCCGAAGCCATTTTCAATCCTATTGAACGCAGGAAGCTGAAATTTGAGAGGGAAGGTCAAGGGAGAATACAGATGGTGGTAGGTGCTATTTATGGAGAACCACTGATCTATACAGAAGGGTGATCTATACAGAAAATAATAAACCTTTGAGCAATGATTTGCAGCGTTTTTGAATACCAGCTAATTGGACTGGAATAGCAGGTAAGCACAAAATGCCACCCCAATTCAGTGCACTTCCAATAAAGTCCAGAAATGTAGACGTTTTTGGTTTATTATTTTCAATAATAAGCCTTTGGAATCGAGCAAGAAAAAAAAAATTTTAACCCCCCCTCAAAATTTGATGTTTTACGTTTCAAGGTACGTAGAATACGAAAATCGAATAAAAAAAATTTCCGTCCGTCCGCCGTACGCCGTACGCCGTACGCCGTACGCGGCACTTTTCTTAGCAACACTGGACCGATTTGGTTCAAATTTGGTATATGGGCTCCATTTGGGGTCTAGTTGTGCCGCGAAGCTTTTGGTTGATGTAGGTCAGTTCTAAGGGGTGAAAATTAAGGGTTGAAATTTTCAAGAGTGCCCTAGCTCGAAAACTCTCGAAATAAAGGTATCGTTTTTTCACCAATTTTAAATAGTATTGAATTTTTAAAAATTTTTGAGACCACCCGGAGCTCTGTAGGACTAACCGTTCGGTCCCTACGAGTACTTGAAGGTTTTCCTTCGATAAAACAGAATCATGAGTATGAATCGCAAAAGAGGTCTAATCTCCATTCAAATTTTATCGGACTAAAATGCGATCGCTGTTCATTTCTTCGATTTGTATACAGTTTTGCCTTCTGCGTAACCAGTAATCAAATTTCCTTATGAAGCTTTCTATTTTTCGAATCGAGTGTGAAGCGTTTAGTTCTTTCTAATAAACTTGATTGTGAAGGTGTGAAGCCAGTGTGGTGTGGTAGGTAGTACCTAGCTGGTAGGTAAAAAAAAGTTGGTAGGTAAAAAAAATGTTGGTGGGTAAAAAACGCTGCAAATCATTGCTCAAAGGCTTCTTCACTCTTCAGATCACTGATCAGCTGAGTGAGCTCCGAAGCCATTTTCAATCCTATTGAATGGAAGTGCTCTTCCAGGGGTCTCCAGCATTCGAGGAAATCCTCTTCACTCCTCAGATCACTGATCAGCTGCGTGAGATCCAAAGCCATTTTCAATCCTATTGAATGGAAGTGCTCTTCCAGGGGTCTCCAGCATTCGAGGAAATCTTCTTCACTCCTCAGATCACTGATCAGCTGAGTGAGCTCCAAAGCCATTTTCAATCCTATTGAATGGAAGTGCTCTTCCAGGCGTCTCCAGCATTCGAGGAAATCTTCTTCACTCCTCAGATTACTGATCAGCTGAGTGAGCTCCGAAGCCATTTTCAATCCTATTGAATGGAAGTGCTCTTCCAGGCTCCTCCAGCATTCGAGGAAATCTTCTTCACTCCTCAGATCACTGATCAGCTGAGTGAGCTCCGAAGCCATTTTCAATCCTATTGAATGGAAGTGCTCTTCCAGGCGTCTTCAGCATTCGAGGAGATCTTCTTCACTCTTCAGATCACTGATCAGCTGAGTGAGCTCCGAAGCCATTTTCAATCCTATTGAATGGAAGTGCTCTTCCAGGCGTCTCCAGCATTCGAGGAAAATCTTCTTCACTCTTCAGATCACTGATCAGCTGAGTGAGCTCCGAAGCCATTTTCAATCCTATTGAACGCAGGAAGCTGAAATTTGAGAGGGGAGGTCAAGGGAGAATACAGATGGTGGTAGGTGCTATTGATGGAGAACCATTGATCTATACAGAAGGGTGATCTATACAGAAAATAATAAACCTTTGAGCAATGATTTGCAGCGTTTTTTTTTTTTCATCGCAATACGTTAAACTTATACAAAAACTATTGAGATCCAGTTTTCTTAAAAAAATATTTATAAATGTAAAAAAAAAAATCATCTTCATTGTCAGGCTCAATATCTGAGGACGGGATGAAGGGGAGGTTACTGATAAATTATGAAAATAATATAATAAAATAATAAACCAACAAAAATTAATAAAAAAATGAAAGCGTGCGATTCCGATACGTACATTTGTTGTAAATTTTCACGTAGAATCCGAATCTGCAATAAAAAAAATGCGATGTATCATTGGGCAAACCCAACTTTCTGCAAATTGAGCACGTGAACAATTTTGCTATTTAAAAATTATAAAAACTAGGTTTTGCTCGGTTTTTGGTTATTATTTTCAATGATAAACTTTTGGAATTGAGCAAGAAAAAAATTGTAACCCCAAAATTTACGTTTCAAGGTTGGTACGTAGGTAGAATCCGAAAATCGAATAAAATTTTTTCGCCCGCACTTGGCCCAGTTCTCGTGGACCAATTTTGATGAAATTTGGTATATGGGCTCCATTTGGGTTCTAGTTGTGGTCAGTTCACCTCTAAGAGGTGAAAAGTGAGGAAAACAGTTTCAAAACGCCCCAGCTCTTAAACTTTCGATATACAGGCATTGTATTTTCATTAATTTAAAATATCGACGATCTTTGAAAATTTTTGACATATTCTACCATTTCAAACATATTTTCCTAAATTTTGACGTCATTATACACTTTATGCCTTTGAGTTTGGATCTAAATTTGGAACACCTTGGAGCCATAATTTGTGCAAAGTTATGAATGAATGCTAGTTTTCAGAGGTTTTTGTACCTCAGTGTTTAGAGAGCTAGTAACATGAAAGGTTTCAACTTCAGAAAGTGAAAATTGAGTAGGTAAGAGAAGCTTCAAAGAGCATTAAAATACGAATAAATCTAATTTAAATCGAGGTTCCTCCGACGGTTTCTCGTTGATTCATTCACCTCGTCACTAAGCCCTTAACTGACTTCACAATGAACTTCTCTCAAGAACTGTCACCTTAAATGAAACCTCGCCAGACTTCCTAGGATTGATGTTCTTTTAATATAAATGCTAAAACAAACCCCGAGATCTCAAATTCAATTTTATACATAGCGCGAAATTAGCATATTCGAGGGGAAGTAAGCTGCGGATGATAGTCAGAGTCCCAAATTACGAATGGGAGGCCTCGAAGAAAAGGGTGACTTGTGGATGAGGTTCTTCACTTCTCTCTTTCCCTCTGAAATCCCAGCCTTCCCCCTTTTTATGGTTCCACTTCACAAAAGAACAGGGAAACGAAATTTCTAGTTCGAGTCAAAAGTTTTTTTTTCTCTCTTTTCCAACGTTTTCTCTCTCAGGATTTCGTCGCTTTTAAGATGTTTCGACGATATAGCGTAGATTGGAGCAGATTTCCTCGGTTGAAACAGCGCTGGAACCTATTAACATGATTTCAAAAGTTTCAAGGGACTGACGAAGTTCATTTCAGAGAAGGAGAAACGTGAAGTTTTACCAAAAGGAATACGCTGGAAAACTCATCGACGAAAGGCCCATTATTCAGTTACAAATTATAATATCATAATCATCATTATCATATTATGATAAGATTTTTTAGCTTTTAATGTCTGGTAATTATTAATATTTTATCCACATGATTGGTCAAAATGGATTGGAATGAGGGTCAAACAGGTATTCACTTCTTTACTACCGAGCTTTCGGTCAATATATTTCCTTCTTCAGGGCATAATAAAATATTCTAAAAGTCCATTCATGCAGCATGAATTAATGAGCGAATTTTCAAAGAAATCTTTCAGTTGAAGGTATGGTTAAGAAAAGGAACAATGGTGTTGCAATTTCTTTTAGAAAGTTTTTTTTACACGATTCTTGGTTTTTTCAATTTTCATTATAGCATACCAACATACTGTATGCACCAGGTATGCTTTGAAGATGTTAGGAGTCCATACTCACGTTCTACTCGTCTCCACAAACTCATAGAGTACCCACATGGCTATTGTTGGTTTTTTTCGATTTTCAGTATACCTACCATGCCAACATACTTTATGCACTGGGTATGCTTTGAAGATGAAAAGGAAAGTCAAAATAACTGGTGATTTTACAGACCGGTCAATGTCTGAGATGCTCTAAGTATTACCAGCAGTGTTGTGGAAACCCTGGGATTCTAGGTAGGGACTCCTAGGAACCAGCACGTGTAGGTCTCAAGCTCCAGGTAACAAGAACCTATCTTTTCCTAGAATCGCCAATAGGAGCAACCACTTGTGTGTGAATTTCAAAACCTCTCGGCTCTCGGGACTGAATAGGAAACAAAGTCCATTCATACAGCATGAGATAATGAGCTAAGAAGTCTACAATCAACAAAATGCGATCGATGTTCGTTCCTTCGAGTTGTCCTCAGTTTTGCGTCTGTTTGTTTATCTGCCGATCGGAGTCCGAGTTTTTGTCTCCCGGCCACTTTCTTATTGGAGGTCCACTTACGGTCAATCCTGAGCCAACATTACTTGACGTGGAAGACAACCGCCTTGATCGATGGCAGCTCTTGAAGAAGATGTCCGATCAAGTCTGGCAGAGATGGCATCTCGAATACGTGTCCACACTCCAAGCTCGTAGCAAATGGAGAAAGCCTTCAGCCAACCTTGAAATTGGCGATCTTGTTCTCATCAAGGATCCATCGTCTTCTCAGCTGGAATGGCCTACTGCGAGAGTTTCGGACATCCATCCAGGTTCAGATGGCATCGTCAGGGTGGTAACTCT
The DNA here is from genome assembly GCA_009739505.2 of Apolygus lucorum. Taxonomy (NCBI): domain Eukaryota; kingdom Metazoa; phylum Arthropoda; class Insecta; order Hemiptera; family Miridae; genus Apolygus; species Apolygus lucorum. The sequence goes on from CM019182.2 coordinate 57,217,151, forward strand.
CAGAACTTCTTCAGCGACCTAACCAGTCAAAAACCCCGTGTTCCCCCCCCCCCCCCGTGTTTCCTTCAGTTTCTAACCTCATTCCACTTCTTCCTCTCAAAACATCTGCCCATCCTAATGATCCTTAACCACTTTAAATTTTTTTTTTCTTTTGAAATTTGCTTTTCAAATTTTGGGGGGAGCATGTCCAAGCTGTGGACAGAAAGATTAGATTAGAATATTATTATTCCTAAATGAACTGTGGACTGACGTTTGTGCCCGCGAGTGAAGTGTAAGTGGGGAGCTCAGCAGTGCGTCCATCGCCTTTCTCCAGTTCTTCGTCGAAGCTCTCAACTTACCAATCTCCTGTCGTCTGCCAATTTTTCGACTCAAGCGACGCCATCACCACATGCAGCAGGTCTCCAGAATCCTGTGGATATTTCTTTCAAACGTAATTCATCTGCTCAAATGTGAGTATCAGGCCAACACACCCATGAATACTTCAGCCTCCCTATCTTCTTTTTTTAACGGAAATCCAATTTTTTCCCAGTTCGAGGCTTCAGAAGCAGCCTGCCCTTTTCCCTTCTCGTTCAGATGTCCATCTTGTTCTCAGCGTCCTGTACGAATTGGACCTCACTCGAACTCGAACACCAGAACTACCTACTGCTGGCTTCAACCCGAAATAAAGAGCATCGAAAACGGTCAGAACTTTCCTATAAGCTAAGAACCAGGTACCAGTCTTCTAGAATTAGGAGAAAATTAAATATAATTCAAGGAGCTCCTTTCTACTTGTATTTGTAAATCGAACTATACCGAATTAAAACTTATCAACTTTGGGATAGGTAAATTGGTCTACGTTATTTAACGAAACCCCTACCTATTGCCCAAACAGCGTCCAGTGATCAAATTTCATCGAAGGCACCTACAACTGCAGTTGTATGTTGATCCGATCCTAATCAATAGTTTCTGAATTGGGCGCGTAGGCGCTATAAATACACTCTCCTCTCTTTTGTTTCATAGAACCACAGTTTACGATAAGTTCGCCATCTTGTCTACTTCGCATGCAACGTTCTATAATAATCAACCAGTGTCTAATAAATCTGTGCCTTGAATCCGTGTGCATCGGCTTTAATGAGGTATTTCAGTCAATTTTTGGTTTATTACTTTCAATAATAAACCTTTGGAATCGAACAAGAAAAAAAATTTTAACCCCCTCAAAATTTGTTGGTTTACGTTTCGAGGTAATCCAAAAATCGAATAAAAATTTGGCCGGCCGTCCGCCATACGCCGCACTTTCCTCACTTAGCATTGACCGATTTTGATGAAATTTGGTATGTAGGCTCCATTTGGGGTCTAGTTGTGCCTCGAAGATTTTGGTTGATGTAGGTCACTTCTAAGGGTCGAAAAATAAGGTTTGACATTTTGAAAACGCCCTAACTCAAAAAAAGTTGATATAAAGGTAGGTATTGTTTTTCCATCAATTCAAGATAGTTTAGAACTGAGTGTGATGAGTTCATTTCTTCCAAATAAACTTGATTGTTAAAGTTGGTTGGTAGTGACAATGCCAAAGTCGTGTTCTTTGCAGACGAGTGATCTATATAGAAATAATAAACCTTTATGTAATAGTTTGCCGCGTTTTTGTTTGGAACTCTCCCATGGAGTGTTTTTGGGAGATTTTGATAGACACGTATTCCAAGGCATCATCAACCATCTGCCCAAGGTGCCTTCACTAAAAGGTATGTAAACACGAGAAAGCTTCTGGTAGAATAGAAAAGTAATGTCCGAAAACTCCGTGATGGAAGAGGGCGAAAGGCGTTGGCGAGTGAACTGGGGAAACCTTTCCGACGTTCCGGGCAGGAGAGACTCCGCGGCGGAGTCTAAATCCCCTCTCTCTCCATCATCCCACTGTCATCCAGTAGTTATTTCCTTTTCCTTTCTTTCTCTCTGGAAGCTCAGCCATATTTTACAGCCCAGCGATCCGGCAAAGTACTACTGCATTGGGTTCTACACCCACCCCTTCGGGATATGAAAAACGTCAGCCAGGTGGGGTGGGCAGTACAGCTTCCTCTCATAACATAACATGAACAGTTTGCATTTGTGTACCGCTGATGAACACTCAACATCAAACTTGATTCTTACAATCATGTTGATGGTCTTCCGAATTGACAAATAGCAGAGTCGTTCCTGGTTATGTTATTAATGATCTTCCCTTATCTAAGTATTTCCTCGTGATCATCAAATTACGAGCGTAGTGGTAGATTGTAGATGAATCCGCGGATCAGGGTGATGGGAGCCCAAAGCACTGAAGCCTGGTGGCTTATTGTGCTACTCCGCGGGTTCTGTTCCTAGTCAAAGAGTCCTAGCCCTTTAGTAAGGGCCAGTAGCGGTTTGGCTAGATTTGAGCTGGGAAAAGCCTCCATGGTTGTAGGTGACCCGAGGAGGTGAAACCTGCGATTTGACAGCACTTCGCAATCGAATATTATGTGAGAGGCTTTTTCTTCAGCCTCTCCACACAGCCTGCAGATGGTTGTATTCTGGTTTACCACAATGCGGTTAAGATGGTTTCGGAGTGGAGTAAAGCTTGTTACCTGGCTAAGCCGCAGCAGCTCTTGTGTGGTGCTGGGGTTAGGTTTGGCCACCATGCGCTCACTTAGGGCATGTCATGTCCACTAAGGTTTGACCATCTACTAGTGGTTTCACTAGTGACGTACCGGTTTATGGTCGCCCTAAAGGAAGATTTGGGAATGCCGATGGCTGGCTCTGGACCAATGAACGGGGTTAGTGAGCCCCTTCTGGCCAGCGCATCTGCTTTCTCATTTCCCATTACTCCGCTTTGTCCTGCCACCCACTCCAGAGAGACTCTGTTGAGTTGCGACAGGGAGCATAGGATCTGGAAGCAGTCGCACACTAACCTTGACTTAATGGAGGAAGCGGCTAAAGCCCTGGTCGCAGCCTGGCTGTCCGTGAGAATGCGGATGTGAACACCACGGTGTCCTCTCTGCAGACTTTTCCTAGCGCAGACCCTAACTGCGAGTACTTCAGCCTGAAATACTGAGGCATGTTCTCCCAGAGGAGCTGAGTGGCTCCATCTGGGATTAGTCCCGTGAATTCCAATCCCTGTACCATTCCCCATTTTGGATCCATCTGTGTACCAGAATAGGTCGTTGGGACAGCGTAGTGGTAATAATCTATATTGTAAATTGTTCGGTACTCCTCCTGTAGATATATCGTAGGTCTATATGGAAGAAGAAGCAGAAAGGACCTAGTTTTTCTTGTATATCTTTTTTGGTTTATTATTTTCAATAATGAACCTTTGGAATCGACCAAGAAAAACAAAATTTTAACACCCCCTCAAAATTTGATGGTTTACGTTTCAAGGTACGTAGAATCCTAAAATCGAATAAAACGCTGCAAATTATTACACAATTGATCACTCGTATGCAAAGCCACCAACCATTCAACATGAAGAAAAACATCGATCGCATTTCGGTCAGCTAAAATTTGAACGGAGATTAGGCCTCTTTTGCGATTCACACTCGTGTTTCTGATTTACCGTACGTAAAACCCTTAAATTCTCGTAGTGTCCTACAGAGCTCCGGGTGGTCTCAAAAAATTCTAAAAATTCTATAGAATCTTAAATTGAAGGAAAAACAATACCTTTATATCAAAATTTTTTGAGTTAGAGCGTCTTCAAAATTTCAAAATTAATGTTTCACCCCTTAGAAGTGACCTACATCAACCAAAATCTTCGGGGCACAACTAGACCGCAAATGGAGCCTACATACCAAATTTCATCAAAATCGGTCAATGCTAAGTGGGGAAAGTGCCGCGTACGGCGGACGGACAGCCAAATTTTCATTCGATTTTTGGATTCTACGGACCTAGAAACGTAAACAATCAAATTTTGAGGGGGTGTTGAAAAAAAAAATTCTTGGTCGATTCCAAAGGTTCATTATTGAAAATAATAAACCAAAATTTGGCAGTCCGTCCGCCGTACGCGGCACTTTCCCCACTTAGCATTGGCCGATTTTGATGAAATTTGGTATGTAGGCTCCATTTGGGGATTAGTTGTGCCCCGAAGATTTTGTTTGATGTAGGTCACTTCTAAGGGTTCAAAAATGAATTTTGAAATTTCGAAAACGCCTTAACTCAAAAAATGTTGACATAAAGGTATTGTTTTTCCTTCAATTTAGATAGTATAGAATTTTTAGAATTTTTGAGACCACGCGAAGCCCTGTAGGACAAACCGTTCGCTCCCTACGAGAATTTACGGGTTTTACGTACGATAAATCAGAAATACGAGTGTGAATCGCAAAAGAGGCCTAATCTCCGTTCAAATCATAACTGACCGAAATGCGATCGATGTTTTTCTTCATGTTGGATGGTTGGTGGCTTTGTAGACGAGTGATCTCTTTGATCACTCTAATCTCTCTGAAATTTTGAGTCTTGCAATAGCTCAATTTTTCTTGAAAATTCGTTTCAAGCTGAGACAATTTTTGCTTAGGTTGAGTCATAGAATTGAACCCTTTTCTGTGTCTGATAACTTTTAGGTAAGGTTAACACTCTGAGATAAATACAGCAGCCGGAATCGCTCTGCCTGCTCGCCCACAGCCACATCCTATCTGCCGGGTCAGAACGTCGGAAACGAACTTGTCTAGCGAGACCTCCCAAACGCCGCACATTCATCACCGACCGCCCAACTCGTTTAAATAGAAGCCAGCTTCCCATTTCCAAGTTGTTATACCGGAAACAATCGTTCAACGAAAGAGACCTCCAACCGACCTCCCTTGACCCGGACGGTAACAAAACGCCGTTTCCAAGCTTCGGCCGATAATGGAACCTAATTTGACCTGAATTTGTGGCCTTTCCGACGTTTACTTTCCCCTATTTGTTGCAGCGGCTCTTCTAGTTGATGTTCCCGATCGTCTTCTCCATTGTTCATGCAAATTAAGGGGGTTTCATTTGGTCGCCGTGTGTTCCTACTTCCGGGTCAGTATTTCACGAAATCGAAGGCGCAAAAACTTGGAAAGTTGTACTTGAATTTTAAATTTTAAAGGATTTTAGAAATTTATTAGTGCACGGCTTTAGGGAATTGAGAAACTGAAATATTGCCGCTGGAATCATCAAAATCGAACAATAATTGCCAGAGAAATATGGAAAACCCGTTTATTCGGTAGTTTTTCCCATTTCTCTTTGGCAATTATTGTTCGGTTTTGATGATTCCGGCGGCAATAATTCAGATTTTTAATTCCCTAGCCGACTAATGAATTTCTAAAATCCTTTAAAATTTCAAATTTAGGTACATCTTTTCAAGTTTTGGCCCCTTCATTTTGGCGAAATATCTATATATAGATATTTCGCCAAAATGGAGGGGCCAAAACTTGAAAAGATATACATTTTATGTATATATACATAAAACACCAACCGTACGTGTGTACGTACGTACGTATGTCGTACGAACGTGGGGGTCCCGGGTTCGATTCCAGGCCGCGACATCAAATTTTTTTAACATATCTACAATTTTTTTGCCTGCTTCTAGCAGGCTTTTCAGCTAGTTAAGAATGAACGGCGACCGATTGGGACCTTTTTTCCACTTTTCCACTTCATAACAGCTTGTGGCTCGTTCTATTTGCTCTCCCTGGAATCCTCTTCCACTCGTACGACCTGATATTTCGAGGGTCCTCACTCTAATTCCGTCCTGCGTTTAACGAGAGAAGTCTCATCCTCGGAAACCGCTCATAATAGGTCACATTTGGAAGATACTCCAGTCAAAATGTGTTCAAAACGGACTAAAATGAGAAAAAAATTCTAAAAAAAACGCTGCAAATTATTACACAATGGTTTTTTATTTTTCTATATAGATCACTCGTCTACAAAATCACCAACCATCCAACATGAAGAGAAGAAAAAAAAAAAAAAAAAATCAAAATCACCAACCATCGATCGCATTTCGGACAGCTCTAATTTGAACGGAGATTAGGCCTCTTTTGCTATTCACACTCGTGTTTTGATTTATATATTGTAATGTCCTTTTCTCGGGGGGTGGGGGCAATCAGCCTTCGTGCGATTCTAACTCATTTCAATTAAAAAAATTAGTCAGATTAAGAGATTAATTAGATGAAAATTAGGCTTTAAGAAGCAATGATACACCTGAATAACTTTCGCTGGCTGTTTTTTCTGCACCTTTATTTCCAAAAATGCCCTTTACAAATAAACCGAACTGGAATCTCGTCCTTCAAGCAATCAAAATTGAACATGGGTGGCCCACTTACGTTTTTGGAGTTCACACAGGTCGTGAACTCCGAAATGTTGAAATGCGTGTACAAGTAGAAGTAGTACAGTGGTATCCCTCCTCCCAGAACAGATAGACCGGATTTGAATTTCGTCCTTCAAGCAATCAAAATGGAATATGGGTGGCCCACTTACGTTTTTGGAGTTCACACAGGTCGTGAACTCCGAAATGTTGAAATGCGTGTACAAGTAGAAGTAGAGCAGTGGTATCCCTCCTCCAAGAACAAATAGACTGACCAGCGGATTTTACGTCTTCAAAAAAATTTACAATTGATAAGTACAACTTGTGAAATTTCAACTTCAGTTTGACTTGATGACTCGAGGCGTGCGTGGTCGTTCGCATCTAGCCCTCTACTAACTGATGCGTAGGGAAGAAGCGAGGAGCGTCTTCATGCCCCCCTCTCCATTGTTGATGTAGTCCTTATGATTACAGGACTCTACAATATATATATATTTCAATATAAACCCTTAAATTTTCGTAGTGAGCGAACGGTTAGTTCTACAGAGCTCCGCGTGGTCTCAAAAAATTCAAAAAATTCTATAGAATCGTAAATTGAAGGAAAAACAATACCTTTATATCAAAATTTTTTGAGTTAGGGCGTTTTCAAAATTTCAAAATTGATTTTGGAACCCTTAGAAGTGACCTACATCAACCAAAAGCTTCGCGGCACAACTAGACCCCAAATGGAGCCCATATACCAAATTTGAACCAAATCGGTCCAGTGTTGCTAAGAAAAGTGCCGCGTACGGCGTACAGCGGACGGACGGAAATTTTTTTATTCGATTTTCGGATTCTACGTACCTTGAAACGTAAAACATCAAATTTTGAGGGGGGTTAAAATTTTTTTTTTCTTGCTCGATTCCAAAGGCTTATTATTGAAAATAATAAACCAAAAAGTATCGTCTCCGATGCTGGAAAAAAAAGTATCGATACTATGATATATATCAGGAAAAAAAAGTATCGATATGTATCGATAATTTTTTCAAGAAGTATCGATACTTTTGGGACATCCCTAGTAAAAATGAACCGCGGCTCTTCGGATCTTTTGAGCTCAGTGCTGGTAGTGTTCGGTGGAGATCGGTTTTTCAAAAGAGCGAGTGAACTGCGGATCAGTTAAATGATGAATGAATTCTTCGATCTTTGGATCTTTAGAGATCGGTAGAGTTCGGGAAAATTCGGACTTCCTTTTCTTCAGCTCACTGTTGCCAACCCATTCAATAATTCAGAAGGAAAATACGATATAATATATCCGTATGAACGATATATCCGTATAAACGATATATCCGTATATACGATATAAAATTCCGCAAAATTGTATTATTTGATCGATATATTATATCGATCAAATATTACAATTTTGCGGAATTTTATCGTACCACCACTTATGCATTATTGTATTTTCGGTCGTAAACTTTACCGTACTTTTCCAGTGTTTTCTGTGACCCACTTCCTGATTCTTTCCGTTGTTTTTTCTCCCTGTTTGATTTTTACATCATGATTTTTTGTGAGGAGCTTTCTGATACAAGTTCAAAAGGCAAGCAAAAGCACAGCCTTATCTTACCAATATTATCGATATTGAAGCTTACATACTTATTGGTTCTTGTATTCTCTTTCACCTCGGTTAACTTAATTTTTTTTGTAGAATAACATGATATAACATCAAAATGTTAAATTATGAAAATGTTATACCTACAAAGAAATTTGTTTTGTTGTTTTTTTAAATTGTGGTTTTGTTATTAAAGGCATAAAAAATGCAGATTTTATATAAATAAATAAATATTTTACCAAAACACTGTATTTTTAAGTCTTAGTTATTCATTGCTTTAATCTTGTTCGTTGTCTTACTTATTCATTGTTTTTCGCTGATTTTTAAAGGATTTATTGAGAATCTTTATTGAACAACAGCGCTTTTTGGGTTATTATTTCCAATAATGAACCATTGGAATTCCCTCCCGCCCTCAAAATTTCGTGGTTTACGATTCAAGGTAGTGTAGAATCCATTGGTCGAATAAAAATTTCCTGGCAGAACTAAATTAAACCGTTGTGTAACAATTTGCAGCGTTTTTCATGGTATTTTCATCTCTACAATAAATGTGAGCTCAATAGAGCCACTGATCCGTCGAAAAGATCCGGCTTGTTTGAATGAGCGGAGCGCTCAGAGCCGTTCTTCTCGGTGAACCGTTTTGCCCATCTCTAATAATTACCGCGTCATAACAAAATATCGCATAGGTTACACGATCCTTAGTTCCGTATCATCGGTATCCAAGTTCTCGTCCCAGATTTCGTTATGAAATTTCGTTAGCTTTTGGTTTATTGTTTCAATAAGAAAACGCTGCAAATCATTGCTCAAAGGTTTATTATTTTCTGTATAGATTACCCTTCTGTGTAGATCACTGGTTCTCCGTCAATAGCACCTACCACCATCTGTATTCTCCCTTGACCTTCCGTCTCAAATTTCAGCTTCCTGCGTTCAATAGGATTGAAAATGGCTTCGGAGCTCACTCAGCTGATCAGTGATCTGAAGAGTGAAGAAGATCTCCTCAAATACTGGAGACGCCTGGAAGAGCACTGATCAGCTGAGTGAGCTCCGAAGCCATTTTCAATCCTATTGAACGCAGGAAGCTGAAATTTGAGAGGGAAGGTCAAGGGAGAATACAGATGGTGGTAGGTGCTATTGATGGAGAACCAGTGATCTACACAGAAGGGTGATCTATACAGAAAATAATAAACCTTTGAGCAATGATTTGCAGCGTTTTTTTCACCTAATTTTTTAGGACAAACCGTTCGCTCCCTACCACAATTTAAGGGTTGGACGTACGGTTAATCAGAAACACGAGTGTGAATCGCAAAAGAGGCCTAATCTCCGTTCAAATTATAGCTGACCGAAATGCAATCGATGTTTTTCTTCATGTTGGATGGTTGGTGGCTTTGCAGACGAGTGATCAATATAGAAAAATAAAAAATAATAAATCATTGTGTAATAATTTGCAGCGTTTTTTTCCTTTATTTTTTTAGAAATGGTTTATTGCTGAAAGATTTTGGATTTACACCAGGTAACTTGGAAATTTAACAGTCTATCCTACGGTATCCTCAAATTTGAATTTACTTGGTAAATAACAGGAGCTATCAGTGACGTCAGGTCGGAAACGCGAAAAAAAACTTCAAAGTGAAAAAAAGGCATTTTGAGTGGGTTAAGAAAAAACTGCTAGAAGACCTTTTTTGTTGGAAATACCTTGTAGAACCGAACCCTGAAGTTACGCCCATCTTGAGTGTGGACACCCTGTGTAGAACCGTCTTATTTTTTTGGCCGCTAATAAATTTGCTACACCAATAAAAATTGTTTAAATTAACCCTAAACTCGGCAAGAAAAATGAAATGTCATTGAGTTAAGGGGAGTCAGCCCGAAAAACAGCGTTTTTTGCAAACGCCTCTGTGTTGCTTAAATCTTAGTAGAAAAATGAAAATGGTCAATAATTCGACAGTTTAGATCTTGATGAACAAAATTATGTAAAAAAAAATCATAATTGATCATTTAGGTACTTCGCTATAAGTACCTAAAGTTGGGCCCTTTCACCTGTTTTCGTGCACTTTTCTCGGTAAGTACTCGTCCGAATTCAATTTTTTTTTCAATTTGTTCATCTTACTAAGCTCTATCAACAGACGAGGGCTTTTTCATTTTCAATAGTTTTATCATTTTTTTCTCAAAAAAATAAAAAACCGGGTTTTTGGTAGGTAACATTTTTTTAACCACAAACTCTCCAAAACAAAATTATCCAAAACCCCCTCGTCTATCGATGTATTAGCAACGTACGAACAACACTAAAAAAACAGAATCAAAATCGGTTGAATGGGTACCGCAGAAAGTGCACGTAAAGAACAATTTTCGAGCTTCGAGGTTTACTACCGCCCGCGTTCTAACTTGGCTGTATAAGAACAATGAGAAGAAGAATAAGGTAAGGGTTATTCAGTGTTACAGTTTGTTTATTGCCGGTTTTTTGACAGTTTCCGATTTTCTAAAGTTGTTTCTGACCAGTAGTAAAGTTTTTTGTATTCTGTGCGTGGAAAAATTCGGGTCAATCGCATTTTCAAGAAGAGGGTCAATGTTGGAAAACCTAGAATAATAATTCCGATTGGAAATTCTTCGGGTTCTTCGGAAAATATTTCTCCATCGTCATCCCTGAACTGAAGCAGGGACGGGAGAGTGGTACACCAACCAAGCAGGCGGAAGCAAGGCGGTCTCTCTTGTGTAGAGTGGGAGCGCAGCCATGAGATGGCCAACTTTGACCTCAATCATCTTAGGGTTCCGTATTCGGAACAATCAATTATTATGTATCAAATTGTTCGAAATTGAATGGAGAATAATATAAAATTATAAAAAAAAATTGAAAATTTTTTTTTTTTTTCAGGCTGACTCCCTTTAATCCAAATATTTTTTCCAAATATATTTATTTTTTTATTTTGAGTAACCACAACGAAGGTTTTCGGCAGGTGCAGTCCACATGCCAGGAAATTAAAGAAAATTCCCCATTACTCCCTGGGATTTTGGTTTATTATTTTCAGTAATGAACCTTTGGAATCGACCAAGAAAAAAAAAAAAATGTTAACACCCCCTCAAAATATGATGGTTTACGTTTCAAGGTACGTAGAATCCAAAAATCGAATAAAAATTTGGCCGTCCGTCCGCCGTCCGCAGTACGCGGCACTTTTGCCACTTAGTATTGACCAATTTTGATGAAATCTGGTATGTAGGCTCCATTTGGGGTCTTGTTGTGCCCCGAAGCTTTTGGTTGATGTAGGTCACTTCTAAGGGTTCCAAAATCAATTTTGAAATTTTGAAAACGCCCTAACTCAGAAAATTTTGATATAAAGGTATTGTTTTTCCTTCAATTTAAGATTCTATAGAATTTTTAGAATTTTTTGAGACCACGCGGAGCTCTGTAGGACTAACCGTTCGCTCCCTACGAAAATTTAAGAGTTTATATTGAAATATATATATATATATATATAAATCAAAACACGAGTGTGAATCGCAAAAGAGGTCTAATCTCCGTTCAAATTAGAGCTGACTAAAATGCGATCGATGGTTGGTGATTTTGATTTTTTTTTTCGATTTTTTTTTTCTTCATATTGGATGGTTGGTGGTTTTGGTGATGGTTGGTGATTTGATCTATATAGAAAAATAATAAACCATTGTGTAATAATTTGCAGCGATTTCAACAGTGCGGGGAAAATTGATGAGCCTATATGTGTAGGCTCAATGCTGAGTTTTTAAAAAGGATGATGTGGTTTGAAAATTGTTTTTGATTTGTTGCAGAATATTCTGTATTTTGCTATTAAAAGTTATTCATCTTCTTCCTCTTCATCTTCTTCGACATCGAATTATTAGTATCCAAGTTCCAACTACAGGTTATGGGCCCGACGGAGAGGGTCTTCTGACAAGGGAAGGCGGACGCGTAGGGTGACGTAATTAATAGTGATGACGTCAATTTGTCACGGAAAGGACCAGTAGGGGGATTCCCCGGAGAAGGTGAAGAGGAAGAAAGAGGGAGCAATAAGGAGAGGAGGAGGAAGAGGTGCAATAAAGCGGGAAAGCTTCAGTGGGACGGGCGAGGGTGACACTCCATTAGCGCCGGCGGCTTTTGAGGACGAAACCCGGTTTGCGAGGGGGAGGGACGAAGGGAGGACGGTAAGAGAAACACGTAGGTCCGGAGGAGGGGGGGCGGCAAAGACTCCCCTCCGTGTTTTAGGGTGAACGAAATCTGAAGTGGGCTCCCCCTCCTCCTCCTCCTCCTCCGCCACCGACCGCCTCTGCTGTGGGTATTTTGAGGGGCTTTCGAAGGAGACCTCGGGATTTCGGCTGGGGAGTCGCGCTCGACACCCGACTCTCCCCGACCGCGGATCTCGAACTTCGATTAAATCCGCCGCGATATTAAACGCGCTCTTCAATCCTCAACTGATTTTCCAAGTCGGCCGTCGATTTCGGCGGTTTCAACAAACTCAGAAGTTTGAAAGTCTCTTCACTGCAAACTCTCACGAATTGTTTGGAATTTTGAAACTTCCGTGCGAGTAAGCGAATCCTAAACAGCCATTTCAGCGTTCTCTGTGAAGTGGAAGAAGAGTGTCAAGAAGAATAAGAGATTGAAAAATTTAAAACAGTTTTTACCGCGATTACAGTTTTGTAAAAATTTTAATCGAAAAGAATCTTCGAAATATCACAAATTTTCGCTCGAAATTTGCAGAAACTTGATGACAACTAACAAAAACGATTTTTAAATTTTAGTGCAAAAATAGAGGGAGAAATCGGCGAAAAAAGGTCACAGTTTTTGATCTTAGGTTGAGAAAATTGTCAATCTTCTTTTTCGTGAAAATCCGTTTCAGTTCAACAACGTTTTATTTTGAAGTTCGGTCGATAAAACTAACGAGTTCGCGAAGTTTCGGTCGTTATCCGGTAGTCATCCATATTCAGGTTTACAACTACAGTAATAACAGCAACAGTAGCAAATACTGTAATGAGAGCAACTACTGTAATAACAGCAACTACAGTAATAACAGCAACAGCAGCAAATACAGCAACTACAGTAATAACAGCAATAAGAGCAACTACAGCAACTACAGTAATAACAGCAATAAGAGCAACTACAGTAACAACAGCAACATCAGCAAATACAGCAACTACAGTAATAACAGCAATAAGAGCAACTACAGTAACAACAGCAACTACAGTAATAACAGCAATAAGAGCAACTACAGTAACAACAGCAGCAAATACAGCAACTACAGTAATAACAGCAACAGCAGCAAATACAGCAACTACAGTAATAACAGCAATAAGAGCAACTACAGTAATAACAGCAACATCAGCAAATACAGCAACTACAGTAATAACAGCAATAAGAGCAACTGCAGTAACAACAGCAACTACAGTAATAACAGCAATAAGAGCAACTACAGTAACAACAGCAGCAAATACAGCAACTACAGTAATAAGAGCAACTACAGTAACAACAGCAACTACAGTAATAACAGCAATAAGAGCAACTACAGTAACAACAGCAACATCAGCAAATACAGCAACTACAGTAATAACAGCAATAAGAGCAACTACAGTAACAACAGCAACTACAGTAATAACAGCAATAAGAGCAACTACAGTAACAACAGCAGCAAATACAGCAACTACAGTAATAAGAGCAACTACAGTAACAACAGCAACTACAGTAATAACAGCAACTACAGTAATAACAGCAACTACAGCAACTACAGTAATAACAGCAATAAGAGCAACGACAGTTACAACAGCAAATACAGTAATAACAGCAATAAGAGCAACTACAGTAACAACAGCAGCAAATACAGCAACTACAGTAATAAGAGCAACTAAAGTAACAACAAGAACTACAGTAATAACAACAACAGCAGCAAATACAGCAACTGCAGAAACTACAGTAATAACAGCAATAAGAGCAACTACAGTAACAAGAGCAACTACAGTAATAAAAGCAACAACAGCAAATACAGCAACTACAGTAATAACATCAATAAGAGCAACTATAGTAACAACAGCAACTACAGTAACAACAGCAACTACAGTAATAATACTTGATCCCACAGTGTTGCAATTTTGCCTTAGAGAAAGAGCAAGAACTCTTTAGGGGAATGCTGGCTCCCATTCTGATGCAGTAGTTCCCCCTTCTAGGGAGTACTTACTCCCATTCTGGTGCAGAGGCCCCTCTCGAAGGGAGTACACGCTCTCATTCTGGTGCAGTTGTATCCCTCTAGGTAGTACCTACTCGCTCCCATTTTGGTGCTGCGCTCTCCCTCTTCTAGGGAGAACTTGCTCCCATTCTGGTGCAGCGCTTTTCCCCTTCTAGGGAGTACTTACTCCCATTCTGGTGCAGTGGTCCCTCTTGAAGGGAGTACCTACTCGCTCTCATTCAGGTGAAGCGCTCTCCCTCTTCTAGAGAGAACTTGCTCCCATTCTGGTGCAGCGGTTTCCCTCTTCTAGGGAGTACCTACTCGCTCTCATTCTGGTGAAGCGCTCTCCCTCTTCTAGAGAGAACTTGCTCCCATTCTGGTGCAGTGGTCCCTCTTGAAGGGAGTACCTACTCGCTCTCATTCTGGTGCAGCGCTTTTCCCCTTCTAGGGAGTACTTGCTCCCATTCTGGTGCAGTGCTTTCCCTCTTCTAGGGAGTACCTACTCGCTCTCATTCTGGTGCAGCGCTTTCTCTCTTCAAGGGAGTACTTTATCCCATTCTGATGCAGTGGTCCCTCTTGAAGGGAGTACTCGCTCTCATTCTGGTGCAGCGCTTTCCCTCTTCTAGGGAGTACTCGCTCCCATTCTGGTGCAGCGCTTTCCCTCTTCTAGGGAGCACCAACTCGCTCTCATTCTGGTGCAGCACTTTCCTCCTTCTAGGGAGTACTCGCTCCCATTCTGGTGCAGCGCTTTCCCTCTTCAAGGGAGTAATCGCTCTCTGCTGTATTCAATTCCACGGGGTTGTAATAGTATGGTTTCTGATTAGTAATTCGAATTTTGAATTGTAATTAAAAATGTCGAAAGGAGGTTTTACTGCTACCAAAGTTTTGGTAGTAAAACACAATGAATTGAAATTATAATATCTTTTGTAGGAAATTTTCTTACACTTAAACTTCGAGTTGAATGATGAACTAGCATCTGTTGAAAACGAAATAGGTAGATTGCAATACTGATAAATTATGGTTGAGCGTAAGGCTAGAATATTGGAAATTGTTTATATGCGAATACTTGTGAAATATGTTTATAATAAATTATTATTTTCCTACTAATGAGATGTATTTTCTTTACCTCCAATCCTAACTCTTATATATTAGTTATTTTTAAACTGTGTGTACCTAGGGATCACGTAGGTTGGGAGCCTCCAACTGAAGGTTTATGACGTCGCTGACTCTACCTTTTCTGGTGAAATTCCTGAGCGGTCGCTGCCACCACCCTGGTCGAAAGTGAACACAGGGATTACCAACCTTCTTACCTGCAAGTTACCTGAGTGAGCTGAAAGGCAGATCTGTTGAAATAAGCAACACAAGTTGAGAAACACGTAGGGTTTTTATTCAAGAAACTTATAATGTTTCTACCGTGAAGCGGAATTTGTACTAGTTATGCTCTGAAGGAGCTGAAAGCAAAAGTAAGACATAATATGGACACATATTATGTGTCCAAAAAAATATATGTATACACCTCAATTTATAATAGGAATGTTCTTGCACGAAATGTTATTGCTGTCTTACAAAATACTTTGCTTAAGACTAATGACTTCGATACATCAACAATGACTTTTACTTGAATTAAATTGACTTTGCAAATGACTTACAACAATTAAACTTTGACTCTACTTCAATAATCTTTCTTATACTGTTACGACTTTTACAGCTTTTACACTTTTACAACTTTTCATTACTTTCTATTTGCTTTACAGGACATTTTATATGAATGAATGAATGAAAATGGACTTTTATTTCTTACAAAAAATAATATCAAATACTTCTCTAGATGCTAATAATGTTACATACAATTTAGTTTCACAAAATCCAAACATGGAATGGCTCAATCGGCCGTCATCCGGGTTGGCAGGCGTTGCTACAACAAATAGCTATGATGACATTTAATTTTTTTTAATATTATTTTTGTTTAAATTAATTAATTAGTTATTTTATTCAGGTTTATGGATATTTGTACAAATTTCTAACTATTTCACTGTTGGGCGAGCTTATATGAATAGTTAAATTGCTGCACTAATTGGAATCGAAAAATCCACGCCTCACGACAAAAACTGGCTATCTGGACGGAGTTTGGCTGCGCAAGTCTCCTCGTGACATCTGACCCACCCCACTCCATTTTTTCCGGATTTAATTTAAAATTGGGCATTTAGCCAGAAAATGGAAGATGTCTTCCACCTCATTCAAATTGCAGAGTGAGCATCGTTGGGCAAGCGGTGAACGCCAGGGCTGGAAATTCAGGTATATCAGGCCTCCTCTCGCCTTGAACACCCATCTGGCCTGGGTCAGGTCGAGACATCCATTGTAGTCCGGTAGGGGGGTCAGCGTAACATCCCGGTAATGACAGTGGAACTGCGAGGCCTCAATCGTGGCTCTCAAGTCCTCCCTCTCCCTAAGCTGCAGTAACTCGAACATCCGCTCCCACTGGCTCCTCCAAACCCGCCTGTTCTCTGCACTGAGCTCGATCCCCACCTGAGTGGCCAGCTGTTGCCAGTCTATAAACCGGGAGGATCGCTGTCTGATAACCTCTTCCACCATCACTCGAGGCAGCCTGCCCTGAGGGAGATTGAGTGCTCTGAGAACATATTTCACGTGAATCCTTAGAGCCTGCAAAAACATGGATGATTACCTGTTTCATAGGTGAGCATGTAGAGAGGCATATTATGCGGCAGCCCAAACAACCTCCTGGTAAAAACGTGTTGACATCTCTCGGCCTGTAGAAACCTCTTGAATCCCCAAACCTGAGCTGCATATAGGAGAACAGACTTGGCAGTGGCGTTGAAAACCCTAAATTTATTCTCGATAGTGACTCCCTTTGCGTTCAGTAGTTGGGCCATACTATTAATAGGACGTTTTATATTACGGGGGGATTGTGCCAGATATGAGAAGAATAGTAAGTGCTTACTAGGAACTAATGAGAGAATGGGCTCACCCTTGCCGAGCTTGGATCGTAGGTAGATCTCCTTAGCGGGTTGTATCCAGGGCCTTGTTCCTCTTAAGGCTTGTAAGAAGGGAGATGCCTGGAAGCGGGGCGTTCTTGCCCGGTTTGGGGGTCATATTGCATACTGGTACGACCGTGTTGGCGGTATTGGAGATGGGTGGCAATGTCAGGGAGTTTCACGCCTTGGCTAATTTGAGAACTCGCGGATCACTGACTGGCGGGTAGACAAGTCGACTTTTCTTGAATGTTCACTCGGATCACAAGATATCAGACTGGCCTGCCGGTGGTGGGGGCAGGTCTATTTATCCCCTCGGCCATCTTGGTCGGCGACAGGGAGAGTGCGACGGTGGCGCTCAAAGTGTCTTCTTTGCTAGTGGCAGACATCAGTTCATGGTGGTGATGTTGCTGTATGGAAGTATTGTATGGAAGTTGGTTTTGCTTTCTGGGTAGGTTGTGCCTGAGGGGCGTGGCTTATTGTCGGTCCATTACAAGGTGACAAACTCTCAGTGAAAATGTGGTCTTCAAACCAGGATAAATGAATTATAATGTAATAATAGGAGTTTAATAATAGTTTTTAATAATAAATTAGTTAGTCAATAATTTTACTTTTAACCTTTTCAAATTACCTAACTCATAAATTTAGAGAGGAAAAGCCTTAAAAGTATGCTAGTTATTTACAGACATCGATGTAGTTCTCACAAGTCTCATTGTTGATTGTTGTTGTTGCAGGTACGAAACAACCACTTATTTTCGTGAATCCTGAGCTTGAAGGGGTTTGACTCTGAGAGAGGTAAATAATACGGAAATAATACAATTATCGCGACCTTATACGTCTTTCATGTGCTTGTATTTCAAAACTTTTTATGTTAACAATGTCCAAGCAAAGCCGAATTTCAATAATTCTGATCAAGTTAGGACGCTAAGTCCTGATTAGCTACTCTATTCGAGATCGAAGGAATCTTGCGTAATAAATTCTCCACTCTGCCGAACTACTCTAGCGCGAGTAAGTTTTACCTACACATAAGGAAATAAACTGTTTAAATAAGGTAAAATTTGAAAAATGGAAAAAACTATTGTTGAGCAAAAAAACAAACGCTGCAAATTATTTCACAAAGGTTTATACTTTTCCTGTATACAGCACTGGGCTGAAAGCTGAATGTGGGAGCCTGAGAAGCGTTCTGATTGGTGGAGCTCCAGGACGTAGTTATAGCGGAAAGCAACAGATAGCGTTCATGATCACTTGTTCCCAACCTCATCACAACAAGTCACCTTGTTTATCACATATTTTTCTCTTTGGTGTGTTACTGGCTGCATCTAAGTAATTAATTTGATAACGTTCAGTTATATTCGCGATATGTACGAAAAAACTGAGCGATTTTCAATAATACACTGGGTTTCAAACGTTTCTTTAGGTGGCAGTTGTCAATTGAATATTTGAACTACTGGAGATAGGGACAACAACAATTGCATGAGGAACTCTGAAATACCTTTCGCCTCGATTGGTTTTTCCAAGTAATTTTTGCAAATCTAAATGATGATGAAACGAAAAGTTATCAATTTCTGGTCATTCGAAAGGATTTGAAAAGAAGCGGTATGAAGAGTGTGTCCTCTCCCCCCACCACTTCCGTAGTAGTTCCTCAATCCTAGCTGAAAGTAGATAGTGCAACTGAGGCAGCCTCAAAAATGCTTGCACACCATTTTAACGTTGGCTTTCTTCTCTGTTAACTTGTCTCCATTACTCTGTGGTCTACACTCAAGATGGGCATAACTTCGGGGTTGGATCCTACAAGATATTTCCAACAAAAAATGTCTCATAGCAATTTTTTCTTAATTTAAGGCGTGGCATACAAAGATTGTGGTGACAAAGATGGCGGACCTGAGATGGATAAGCAATATCTAGGTGGAAGAAGAATGGCACAAAAATGGGTGGATAAGCAATATGGATGGATATAAGCAAAAATCAAGCATGGATATAGGCAAAATCCATATGAGCAAGATGGATGGATAAGCAATATTTAGGTGGAAGAAGACTGGTACAAAAACAAGTCTAGTATTGGTCAATCATATTTCAAGTGGACTAGACATCATATCACTCTTACAAAATAATTAATATGTGGATAATAGCAAATACATGATAAATGAGAACTAGAACAAATAGGAAAATATTGTCTAATTGATATTCACACCTGCGTAAAAATATCTTCGCAACATCATTATTTTTGCAAAAGGTGTTCAAAAATATACAGTTTTCTATGTAGCAAGTACTTTTTATGTCTCGATGGATTATGCCCTGTCACACCAGGCCTATAAAATAGTTTGAGTTGTAGTATCAATATTTTTAGCTTTTGAGTTGGTATGCTTTTGATTAATTTTTGGGTGTTTTTTCCCCTTTTTACTTGATTTAGGTACACACATGTTGCCTTTTCGTTCTTGCCCTTTAGGACACTGTCGTGTTTGCACTATGAGGCATTTCCCGTTGACATTTTTTTCCCTCTTTTGACAAACCTTCTTGGACTGAGCGGCAATGATGTGTCTTTTGACGCGGTCTGGATCTTGTTGGCCAAGTTGATCACTTCCAGGGTCTCCTCGACTCCCTTCGAAGCTGACGGGCGAGCTGTCCTCCGCAGAGTTCGCCGCTCCCAGACAGAAGTAGACTCCACAGAGCAGCAACAGAATCGGCAGGAACCTCATCGTAGAGCTCGAATCGAAAAACTGAGACGAAAACGGGACGGTTTCCCCTTATATGTGGTCGAAACGTGAATGATTCATGAGGATAATAATTTCCTTTGTGCTCGGGGAACATAATAATATGATTCAGTGAGATCATTCCTCCAGTAAACAGGATGTCTGTCTGTGTCAATCATTCACATCCACTGATTAATGTAACGGTTTCACCATGTATGATAATTTAGTCTATAGGTATATTTTTTTTATAATGCATTTATTTAAGGAAAATTACAAAAATATACAAAAGAAACACAATACTTCTTAATGCGTTCACCCCTCGATAAGTAAAAAAACTTGTGCTGAGGGGTGGAGTCGTTATAAATTTCTAGCTATTATACATATATTACAATATGCTACATGTTATGATAGATTGTTCATAAGACTAGATTAGAAAAAAGTGAGAAGGATTATCATTTGAACATTTCCACACGGACGTACTCTTTGATGCGCCGTTTAAAGACTGCTAGATCATTTAGCATCTTTAATTCATTTGGAAGACTGTTGAACAGTTTTATTCCATTGTACGAGAAAAAATTCTGACTTCGTTGTAAGTCTAAAAGGCAACTTCAGTGTAATGTTATTGGATGATCTTGTCTGCCCATAGTTTTTTTCAAAGTCAGATAAATTTTTAAATATACAGGGTGTCACCCTAACTCGATGACCAAACTTCAAGGATCGATTCTACAACTAATTTGCAAACTTTTTTGTCTCCAGACATTTTTTTTTAAACGCTTTAAAATTATACATTTTTCACTTTTAAGATTTTGTTCGTGTTTTCGACCTTGAGCCATTAAAACGGCCATAACTCCTTCAATTTACTAGATAAACTCAAATATGAGTATACCGTTGGAAAGAACGTTAAATTTCCTATCAGTTCATCAGGACACAAAGCTTTTTAAGCCTTTCGTATAAGTGAATAAATTGGTCAGAGTCAGAAATTTAAAACTTTCTCAAAAATCACCATTTTTCAGGCTGACTCATCTTATGTAATAAACAGCCGTATCGGCGGGCACTTAACGTAAAAAACTTGCCCAAAATCTCAGCTTTCCAACGGTCTATCAATTTTTCTTTTTAACATTCAAATTAGAAGAGTAAATGAAGTTTGAATGCCCGAAAACGTGTGTTTTACAAGCAAATCCAGTGTTTTAAGCGGTTTCTGGTCCCCCTCGACCTCAAGATGGCTTGACGATTTTGGTATCATTCCCTATGTAATTTTCTACGCTGAATCAAAAGTCCATTCATGCAGCATGAATTAATGAGCGAATTTTCAAAGAAATCATTCAGTTTAAGGTGTGGTTAAGAAAAGGACCAATGGTGTTGCAATTTGTTGTAGAAAGTTTGTTTTTCGATTCTTGGTTTATATATATATATATGTATATTTTTTTTTTTACTTGCTTTTACACCAATAATCGACGTCCCGGAAGACGTGAAATCACAGGGCTGAAAGCTGAATCTGGGAGCCCGAGAAGCGTTCTGATTAGGGAAGCTCCTGGACGTAGTTAAAGATGAATGCGACAGATCGCGTTCATGATCACTTGTTCCCAACCTCACACAACAAGTCACCTTGTTTATCACTTATTTTTCTCCTTGGTGCGTTACCTGCTGCATCTAAGTAATTAATTTAATAACACTTGAATATATTCGCGATATGAACGAAAAAATCGTGCGATTTTCAATAATACGCTCGGTTTTAAACGTTGCTATCGGTGGCAGTTGTCGATTGAATATTTGAACGAGGACTCTTTTTTTTTTTTTTTTTTTTTTTTTTTTTCCCGGCCATTGCAATAGCTCCATTTTCTTTGAAAATTCGCTAATAACACGCTGCAAATTATTGCTGGGTATGCTTTGAAGGTCTTAGGAGTCCATATTCGTGTTCTAGTCGTCTCTACGAACTCATAGAGTACCCACACGGCTACTGCATTTCTGGTTACAACAAATATACGCACGTATTCATTATATATATATATAGCTACAAACTTTTCTTAATTTTGGACAATTTTCATTTTTGAAAAAAGCATTCATATCAGAAATTTTGTGCTGAATCCGAATATACCATAAATTACTATGATTTTCAATGTAAAAACCTCAAAAAACGGGAAAAACCCATTTTTTTGGAGTTTTTTTGAATTTTGGACCACTTTGGATTGTCCAAAATTGCTGGTTAACGAACTTGACCTATGGTTTGTTGTTACAAACATTTTGGCAAAAACTAAAAAAAAAATTTTAAACAATTACTCAAGTTATCGTCCGGAATGACACATATATATATATATATATATATATATATATATATATACATATGATTTTTGGAAAAACTTCAGGGATCGTTTCAGAATGTTCCAAAACGGATTTCAGTGTGAAAATTTTTCGAAAAAGTCGATTCTAAAAATTTTGAGGCCATTGCAATAGCTTCATTTTCTTTGAAAATTCGCTAATAACACGCTGCAAATTATTGCTGGGTATGCTTTGAAGGTCTTAGGAGTCCATATTCATGTTCTAGTCGTCTCTACGAACTCATAGAGTACCCACACGGCTACTGCATTTCTGGTTACAACAAATATACGCACGTATTCATTATATATATATATATAGCTACAAACTTTTCTTAATTTTGGACAATTTTCATTTTGAAAAAAGCATTCATATCAGAAATTTTGTGCTGAATCCGAATATACCATAAATTACTATGATTTTCAATGTAAAAACCTCAAAAAACGGGAAAAAACCCATTTTTTTGGAGTTTTTTTGAATTTTGGACCACTTTGGATTGTCCAAAATTGCTGGTTAACGAACTTGACCTATGGTTTGTTGTTACAAACATTTTGGCAAAAACTAAAAAAAAAATTTTAAACAATTACTCAAGTTATCGTCCGGAATGACACATATATATATATATATATATATATATATATACATATGATTTTTGGAAAAACTTCAGGGATCGTTTCAGAATGTTCCAAAACGGATTCAGTGTGAAAATTTTTCGAAAAAGTCGATTCTAAAAATTTTGAGGCCATTGCAATAGCTTCATTTTCTTTGAAAATTCGCTAATAACACGCTGCAAATTATTGCTGGGTATGCTTTGAAGGTCTTAGGAGTCCATATTCGTGTTCTAGTCGTCTCTACGAACTCATAGAGTACCCACACGGCTACTGCATTTCTGGTTACAACAAATATACGCACGTATTCATTATATATATATATAGCTACAAACTTTTCTTAATTTTGGACAATTTTCATTTTTGAAAAAAGCATTCATATCAGAAATTTTGTGCTGAATCCGAATATACCATAAATTACTATGATTTTCAATGTAAAAACCTCAAAAAACGGGAAAAACCCATTTTTTTGGAGTTTTTTTTGAATTTTGGACCACTTTGGATTGTCCAAAATTGCTGGTTAACGAACTAGACCTATGGTTTGTTGTTACAAACATTTTGGCAAAAACTAAAAAAAAAATTTTAAACAATTACTCAAGTTATCGTCCGGAATGACACACATATATATATATATATATAGTATATATATATATATATATATATACATATTAATTTTGAAAAAACTTCAGGGATCGTTTCAGAATGTTCCAAAACGGATTTCAGTGTGAAAATTTTTCGAAAAAGTCGATTCTAAAAATTTTGAGGCCATTGCAATAGCTTCATTTTCTTTGAAAATTCGCTAAAAGTGATACTTCCGAATGGTTCCGACTGCTAGATAGTGGATTTTTCGAAGAAACCTTCGTTTTTCGTACATAAAATACGCATTATTCTTAAATGTGGTAGTGAGCATGATGTAACACCTTTGAACTCAACAAAAACTTCAATCAACTAGAAATTCGGTGTTTTTATTGAGTTAAAAGGTGTTACTTCATGCTCACTACCACATTTAAGAATAATGCGTATTTTATGTACGAAAAACGAAGGTTTTCTTCAAAAAATTCACTTTCTAGCAGTCGGAACCATTCGGAAGTATCACTATTTGATTCAGCGTAGAAAATTACATAGGAAATGATACCAAAATCGTCAAGCCATCTTGAGGTCGAGGGGGACCAGAAACCGCTTAAAACACTGGATTTGCTTGTAAAACACACGTTTTCGGGCATTCAAACTTCATTTTACTCTTCTAATTTGAATGTTAAGAAAAATAATAAAATAAAAACCTTTTTAACAAAAAAATGGACCGACCTCAAAAATGATGTCCGTGAACACCAAAAAGGAAAAAATAATAAACTTAGCGAAATACACTGATGTATTAGGTTGTTGGGATATAAATATCTTGTCAACAGATGGTATGTTGGAATACCAAATATTATTTGTAATGTGATTCACACTCATTGTCCACACTCATATCCTCCATCATACGATAGCAGTGACGTACTACCCAATAGTTTTGGAACACTTATCTCTACTCGTATTCATGTTTTGTAATACTCACCAGATCATGGGAGTATTACTTAATAACCACAGTGTATCCAGATAGGTAGGTAGGTACGCATTGAAGGTCCGCCCGCCGTGCCCACCTGTAGACACAAACTAATCACCTTCCTTACTCGATGATCTGGTTAGCATTACAAGAGTAAGTACCTACCATTGAGTTGAAATGTGCTCCCCAAACTATCAGGTACCTAGTACGTCTCTGCTGCCATATGAGTATGGATAGTAAGTGTGAACCTCCTAGAATGGTTGTGACGAGTAATTTGAGACTCTATTATTACATGAGACTGTTTATTTTATGGTGGATAGATTATATGTAGCAACATACCTTCGGAATCGTTGTTACCTAATTAACGTCAAAACCGTCCACAATTTTAGACAAAAAAGATATCTACGTTCATACTCGTGTGAAGCATGTCTGTGGTATGGGAGGTATGTACCTATATTTCCGAAACGAATAAAATGTTGGTAAGTAGAACATCTAGGAGACGTTTGTGTCTACAGGTGGGCACGGCGGCGACTTCAATGCGTACCTACCTACCTA
>CM019182.2:57241915-57318421 GCA_009739505.2 Apolygus lucorum
CTAGGGGTGTGTCGGTCCAGGTATTTCCCTGGAACGGTTCCAACGGTTACGGTGACAAAGATGTAACCGTTCCAAATTACCGGTACAGTTCCATTACCGATACAGGCGATCAAATCCCACTCACATGGCATGGATGAAGCAGGCAGTCAAATCCCTATCGTCCTTCTTCCATGCTTATGATCTCAACTTGCAATGCAATAGCATCATTTTCCTTGACAATTCGCTAAAAGGAAGGAATTTGAACAAGTGTTACAAAAGAGGCAATTTATTATAAATAATAGTTACCAAACAATTCAAGGAAAGAATTATGACGTTGTAGTTTAAGAACTTAACATGACAATAATAAATTAATAAAACTGGAGACAACTTCCATGCTAACCTGTCCAGAAGATAACTTCCCGCTCAAAAGCCATTCCATGAACCATTCTCAGTCCATGGAAGTAGTAAGGGCGCTTCCAGGTACAACATGGAACAGAACTGAGAAGAAGATCCATGCTTACCGGTCCAGAGCCATTGAACCATTCTCTGTGATATCTTATCGGTCCAGTTACATCCTTACCGGTCCAGTTCCATCCTCACCAATCAGAATGATCAGATTGATGAGATGATTGATCAGATCATTCTGATTGGTGAGGATGGAACTGGACCGATAGAAAAGATTCTCTTCCCGGTCCAGAGCCATCTTAAGATATCTTATCAGTCCGGTGGAACTGGACCGGTAAGGGTCGAGTTTTGTCACTGCGTGGAACCGTTCCAACCTGATACTCGGTTCCACAATCCCGGTACAGCTGTACCGACACACCTCTACTACTGACGTAGAAAGTCTATCAGTTTTTAGCTTTTATTCAGGTTTTTGGAGCGTGTATTCGGTTTTTTGTCGGTTCTGTCATGTCTGGGGCAAACATGTACAAGTTGTACAGTTGTTTCGGGGAATTGTACTTCGGGTAGTTGACCGGGAAGACGGGGGATATCCTCCAAAATTACTTTTTCCCGTTCCCATAGACTTCTGAACTTCCAGAACTACAGCATTTCGAAATATAGCAGTCATCTCCACTTTGTCTTCAGTCTTTCTGCGTACATCTAAAACCGTGTTTCCTCTAGCGAGGTTGGCCGGAAGTGTGAGAAGTGTGTGTGAATTGCAAGTGGAATGATAGAATGTTCGTCTCAATCGCCGACAATAGTAAGTACCTACAATCCTGTATCCATTAGTAGTAAGGAATGACGAACATTATAACACTTCTGGTATTAGTATATTCTAGTAGATTAATAATACAAATCAGATTGGTACTTATCGTACTAACTTTCAAGTTATTTCAATCACTGAGTAGAATAGAGAAGCGCCCTTATCATTCTGGCACACCAGACACTACACCATTGTATCCAAAAATGTAATAAGTACTTTTGAATTCGTGGAGACGAGTATAACATGATTATATTTACTCTCAACGTCTTCAAAACATACCCTGTGCATGTAGTATGTTGGACAAAATAAACTAAGAATCGAAAAAAACAACAAAATGCGTGTGGGCCTACTCGGAATTCGGGGTGACTAAACGAATATTTTATTTGTTGAAGTTTATTTAAAATTCTTTCAAGCAAGGGGTTGATTGTATATTTTAATAAATACCTAGTGCTGTGCCAAACCCACTAGGCTGATTATTCTCCAATAAATAGGTAATATTTCAACAGTTGAAAATTCGATCATTAACTCATATTTTGTGAATGAACTTTTTGCTTCCTCACTACCGAAGGTAGGGAAGCTTTGTATTCGTGAAAGAAGTGAAAAAAAAAATGTCCTCCAAAATCAAAATTTCCACTTGCTTTTTGCGTTTTAGAGCTTCCCGAACAATTTTGGTTCCGTATCTGTCTGTGGTCAATCCTTGTCCCGGGCAAAACTATACTAACCTGTGGTCCGATTTTGATGAAATTTTCAGGGATTGTGCGGGTTAGGTCCTAGACGGTGGACCGCTAAATAAAATTCTACGTTGAAAATACAAATATCATACTACTCGTGCCCACACTTACTTCCAGGTTCCCGTGTGAATTGCTTCTTTTATTGTGTGATCAAATGTTGTGGTCTGCAGGTCAATTAATGTTGAAACCAAATTGACCCCTCATCAAAGTCTCTTTTGCATCTTTCTTTCTGTCATCGAGTTAGTGGTCCACAGGTCAGTTTTGAGATGAAAATTGGCACTTCGCGTTTTTTGAATGCGCCGAACTAGGATTTTACAATGCGAATTTACACTCCATTGATTCCTGACATTAATACCTGCAACCCTATCCCGCATATTATCGCCAATATTTTGGTATTCAATAACTCTTTGAATCATAATTTTTTCGCCAACTGATTCTATACGTCCATGTTACAATGAGTGAGGAAGCTATACTGCCCACCCAACTTGGCAGACGTTTTTTAACACTCTTGACACAGGCAGCCCATTCCAACAACACCAAGGGCGTTAACTATTGGTAAGGCAGATGGGGGTTTCCAGGATTTTAGGGAATGGTCACTAGTGAACAGCCATGATTTCTATTAAGTTGAGCAGAATTGAATTAGTACCTAGGTACATGGTTCCCTGGCCGGTAGAAATTCCCGAAAAGGTAATGAGAACTAAGGAAAATTGCGATTTGGAATACTTGATTTTATCGAACATCTGGTAGAAGTACCTAACCCTGACTCGCAATTTATGTTCAAATGAACGAAAAAGTATGCTCCTTCTCAGAACATTTTCACTTAACAACTTGTTTTAACTTAAAATAAAAAATGTAGAGTTGGAAAATTAGGGTATTAATTCTCGTGAACGGCCAGATATGTGAGGCTAGAATGTAAGACGAGCGGGTTCGACAGGCGAGTTGGTCCGAAGATTGATAACTCGTGATATCACTGATGAGTGGCGGCGCATGCCCAATGCACGCTGATGAAATCGTCTATTCCGATTCTATGTGTGAAAGTCGTTGATTTTAAAAGTCTTTGTAAAACAAAATCAAAATAGTTCTCAAAACCAGGTTTAAGTTTTCCCTTAAACATCACAGTTCCAAACACACATCGTTAAAAAATCCACGCTAAAATTTTTGAGACCATTGCAATAGTTTAATTTTTCTTGAAAATTCGCTAAAACTCCAGAAAGATAAGGAAAAGGAACACGAGTATAACTTTCTGGTTCAATGTCACAAACAGGGTGAGACAATACGCAATTTAAATTTACTATCCAATTGAGTCTGCTTGTGGTACCGTACGTACTAAGGTAGACAGCTTGTAAAGAACATACGACCTACCAGCAGCTTACCATTACAAACGTACCAACGATGAGTTGGCGAGGGGAACTTGAATCACCCCAAGTCTGTCGCACTGATGAATCAGATTTAATTAACTCCGATTGTGGTTTCGGAGACCAGATATATTTTTACAAATGGTTGAGACGGCTGGAGGCGACGTTTTAACGAATTCCCGCTCCTCCCAGCCTCCGCAGTCTTTCTTTTCGGCTTCCCTCAGAAGTTTCCACAGTGGCAGCGATCCCAGAGGCAGAAGTGACTTTGACAATGGTAAATTGGCGAGGAGGGAAACGCAAGAAATGTGAAACCATCTGTTTTTCCCCTTTTCAAGGTATCCCAGGTCCTTTGGCTTCTAAAGGGCGATAAAAGCTGGCGGGACAGGTGTCCTTCGGATCTTCTTCCGTCCTGTCTTTCCAGAAGCCCTTTAGGACAGTCGTTCTCTTGATGTGGGACCCATGGCAAAAAGTCTGGTCAGAGCTTGAGGCTGAGTGACCCGGGTTTTAGTTTCAAAACGCTGCAAATTATTACACAACGGTTTATTTATTTATTAAATAAATGTTTGTTTATTCATAAATTTTGTGAAGTTTACCCTTCAACTACCTTCTGAAGGTGGTTTCTGTATTGTTTCCATGAGTATGTGTACATACAAACAAACAAAGAAACCACTTCAAACATGGTAACGTTTTTTTACGGACAAAATTTTGGATTCACCCCAGCGATTAGACTTATTTATGTCGAAATCGAGAAGTGACAAGAGGTATGGGTTCTAATAAGACCACAGGATGCCCAGTCAAGTTTGACGGGTCTGGCCCCTGATCCGTCAGGTTCACGACTTCTGCGCCCCTACCGAGAATATAGAGAACTCTCTGGCATATTACTCACCAGTCTCATCACGACGGAGCTGTTATCATCGTAAGTGTTCGTACCTACGCTTAGTTGAGGCCACTGGGATGAAAGCTAAAGCTGGGAGCCTTAGATTGGTGGAGCTCACAGAGTACTGGAGACAAGTTATCAGAGGAGAAAGCTGATGTCGTAATGGCGTGCAAGCATTTTTCAGGCAGCCTCAGTTGCAACACCAGGTGGTGACCACCTACTTTCAGCTGAAGAACTACTACGGAAACTGAAGTGGTGGGGGGATGCCACTTCTAGAGGTGTGTCGATACAGCTGTACCGGGACTGTGGAACTGAGTATCACCTTGTAACGGTTCCATGCAGTGACAAGAACACAGCCCTTACCAGTCCAGTTCCACGGACTGATGAGATATCTTGGAATAGCTCTGGACCAGGAAGGGATCTTTTGGACCAGTAAGGATGGAACTTGTCTACAGTTCAGTTCCATGTACCAGGAAGCCACCTTGCCGATTCCACGGACTGATAAGATATCATGGAGAATGGCTCTAGACTGGGAAGGGACTTGGACCGGTAAGCATGGATCTTGTTCTCAGTTCTGTTCCATGTTGTAGCTGGAAGCGCCCTTTTTATTTCCATGGACTGAGAATGTGATAGTATCATGGAGTGGCTCTTGAGCAGGAAGGGATTTCCTGGACTGGTTAACATGGAAGTTGTCTCTAGTATTATTATTTTATTATTGTCATGTTAAGTTCTTAAACTGCAGCGAAATTATTCTTTCCTTGAATTGTTTGGTCACCATCATTTATAATAAATTGTCTCTTTTGTAAAACTTGTTTAAATTCCTTCCTTTTAGCGAATTTTCAAGGAAAATGATACTATTGTTTGCAAGTTAAGATCATAAGCATGGAAGAAGGATAGGGATTTGACTGCCTGCTTCATCCACGTCATGAGAGCAGGATTTGACCGCCCTCGGTAGGCAGTACCGGTAATGGAACTGTACCGGTAATTTGGAACGGTTACTTCTTTGTCACTGTAACCGTTCCAGGGAAATACCTGGACCGACACACCCCTAGCCACTTCTTTTCAAATCCTTTCGAATGACCATACATTGATAATTCTTCATTTTATCGTCATTTAGATTTGCAAAAATTACTTAGAAAAACCAATCGAGGCGACTAGTATGTTCCAAATTGCCCTTACTATTGTTGTTGTCCCCTTAAAAACGTTTGAAACCCAGTGCATTATTGAAAATCGCTCGATTTTTTCATACACATTGAGAATATAACTAAATGTTATCAAATTAATTACTTAGATGCGGCCGGTAATTCCCCAAGGAGAAAAATATGTGTTAAACAAGGTGACTTGTTGCGATGAGGTTGGGAACAAGCGATCATGAACGCAATCTGTTGCACTCATCTAGAACTAAGTCCTGGAGATTCACCAATCAGAACGCTTCTAGGGCTCCCAGCTTCAGCTTTCAGCCAAGTGGTGGAGCTCCAGGACGTAGTATTAGATGAAAGCAACAGATCGCGTTCTCTGAACATCATCACAAGTCACCTTGTTAACACTTATTTTTCTCCTTGGGGCGTTACCAGCCGCATCAAGTAATTAATTTGAAAGCATATAGTTATTTTCTCGATATTTATGACTAAATTCGAGCTGATTATAAATAATATACTACTTAGGTTTCAAACGTTTCTATGGGTGGCAGGTATCAATTGATCATTTGAACTACCGGCAATAAGAGCAACAACAATTGAAAGGGCAACTTGAAACTTACTTTTCGACTTGTTTGGTTTTCCTGAGTATATTCTAGCAAGCCGAAATTATGAAGAAAGACAATTAAAAACTTCTGGTCATTCGAAAGATATAAGGAAGTGGGTGATCTGAAAAGAAGCGGTGTGGCCTCCTCCCCACCACTTCAGTTTCCGTCTCTTAGTTCCTTAGATGAAAGTAGATAGCGCAACTGAGGCAGCCTCAAAAATACTTGCGCGCCATTTTAATATTGGCTTTCTCCTCTGTTAACACATTCAGTGCGGCCGTCCCGGATCCGGGACGGCAGCTACCCTCCAGCCATGCGTCTGTCCCGGATCCGAGCCACTTACCCATTTGTTGCTATCGGCCGGTATAAGGTTCACCGACTGCTTCAATGGAATTTGTTTACATCTGTAGGCGGGCTGGAGAGTCTCTGAAGTGTGACAATAACCGCAGTTTCAATGTTCACGAACTAACAACGCATTTTCCTACATCTACAATGCCAGACGATGTGACTAAACGCAAGAACTCAAACTGATTCACTAAACGCGCCCGCAGTGGCTTCGCGAAGCAACTGAGTGGTTTCCCGAAACCACTGGGTGGCTAATTTTCGGAGTTAGCGATATGGATATTATAATAGCACCCTATTCTAATTCACTAAACGCACCTTTTTCTCGTTTCAGTGGTTAACTGAAGCAACTCAGTGGTTCCGAAGGCTCTTTTCTTAGCGACTGGTCCGGAGCAGTCGCTTCATTTATCAACCAAGTGGTTTCAGTTATCAACCGAGTTGTTACTCAAAATCTTTCGGTTTTTGAGAATTTCTCGTGTTTTTTTCCACGTTAACATTTACGTATTTTATAGGGGACCATTTTTCTGCATTTAGGGGTACTATATCTTTTACCCCACCTCAAACATACAGTATGTTAGGTATGCTAGTACCAAATCCTCCACATAAATAATCGTGTAGGTACTTTTTGGAAACAGGGTGATCAGGAGATTCACATTTTGGTAGAATTACATTTTTTACCCCCACCCTAACATACAGTATGTTAGGTAGGTATGCTAGTACCAAATCCTCCACATAAATAATCGTGTAGGTAATTTTTGGAAACAGGGTGATCAGGAGATTCAAATTTTGGTAGAATTACATTTTTTACCCCCACCCTAACATACAGTATGTTAGGTATGCTAGTACCAAATCCTCCACATAAATAATCAGGTAGGTAATTTTTGGAAACAGGGTGATCAGGAGATTCACATTTTGGTAGAATTACATTTTTTACCCCCACCCTAACATACAGTATGTTAGGTATGCTAGTACCAAATCCTCCACATAAATAATCGTGTAGGTACTGTTTGGAAACAAGGTGATCAGGAGATTCACATTTCGGTAGAATTACATTTTTTACCCCCACCCTAACATACAGTATGTTAGGTATGCTAGTACCAAATCCTCCACATAAATAATCGTGTAGGTACTTTTTGGAAACAGGGTGATCAGGAGATTCACATTTTGGTAGAATTACATTTTTTACCCCCAACCTAACTAACAGTATGTTAGGTATGCTAGTACCAAATCCTCCACATAAATAATCGTGAAGGTACTTTTTGGAAACAGGGTGATCAGGAGATTCACATTTTGGTAGAATTACATTTTTTATCCCCAACCTAACTAACAGTATGTTAGGTATGCTATTACCAAATCCTCCACATAAATAATCGTGTAGGTACTTTTTGGAAACAGGGTGATCAGGAGATTCACATTTTGGTAGAATTACATTTTTTACCCCCACCCTAACATACAGTATGTTAGGTATGCTAGTACCAAATCCTCCACATAAATGATCGTGTAGGTAATTTTTGGAAACAGGGTGATCAGGAGATTCACATTATGGTAGAATTACATTTTTTACCCCCACCCTAACATACAGTATGTTAGGTATGCTAGTACCAAATCCTCCACATAAATAATCGTGTAGGTAATTTTTGGAAACAGGGTGATCAGGAGATTCACATTTTGTTAGAATTACAGTTTTACCGGCCGGTATAAGGTTCACTGACTGCTTCAATGGAATTTGTTTACATCTGTAGGCGGGCTGGAGAGTCTCTGAAGTGTGACAATAACCGCAGTTTCAATGTTCACGAACTAACAACGCATTTTCCTACATCTACAATGCCAGACGATGTGACTAAACGCAAGAACTCAAATCAGGGGCCCTATTCTGATTCACTAAACGCGCCCGCAGTGGCTTCGCGAAGCAACTGAGTGGTTTCCCGAAACAACTGGGTGGCTAATTTTCGGAGTTAGCGATATGGATATTATAATAGCGCCCTATTCTAATTCACTAAACGCACCTTTTTCTCGTTTCAGTGGTTAACTGAAGCAACTCAGTGGTTCCGAAGGCTCTTTTCTTAGCGACTGGTCCGGAGCAGTCGCTTCATTTATCAACCAAGTGGTTTCAGTTATCAACCGAGTTGTTACTCAAAATCTTTCGGTTTTCGAGAATTTCTCGTGTTTTTTTCCACGTTAACATTTACGTATTTTATAGGGGACCATTTTTCTGCATTTAGGGGTACTATATCTTTTACCCCACCTCAAACATACAGTATGTTAGGTATGCTAGTACCAAATCCTCCACATAAATAATCGTGTAGGTCCTTTTTGGAAACAGGGTGATCAGGAGATTCACATTTTGGTAGAATTACATTTTTTACCCCCACCCTAACATACAGTATGTTAGGTAGGTATGCTAGTACCAAATCCTCCACATAAATAATCGTGTAGGTAATTTTTGGAAACAGGGTGATCAGGAGATTCAAATTTTGGTAGAATTACATTTTTTACCCCCACCCTAACATACAGTATGTTAGGTATGCTAGTACCAAATCCTCCACATAAATAATCAGGTAGGTAATTTTTGGAAACAGGGTGATCAGGAGATTCACATTTTGGTAGAATTACATTTTTTACCCCCACCCTAACATACAGTATGTTAGGTAGGTATGCTAGTACCAAATCCTCCACATAAATAATCGTGTAGGTAATTTTTGGAAACAGGGTGATCAGGAGATTCAAATTTTGGTAGAATTACATTTTTTACCCCCACCCTAACATACAGTATGTTAGGTATGCTAGTACCAAATCCTCCACATAAATAATCAGGTAGGTAATTTTTGGAAACAGGGTGATTAGGAGATTCACATTTTGGTAGAATTACATTTTTTACCCCCACCCTAACATACAGTATGTTAGGTATGCTAGTACCAAATCCTCCACATAAATAATCGTGTAGGTACTGTTTGGAAACAGGGTGATCAGGAGATTCACATTTCGGTAGAATTACATTTTTTACCCCCACCCTAACATACAGTATGTTAGGTATGCTAGTACCAAATCCTCCACATAAATAATCGTGTAGGTACTTTTTGGAAACAGGGTGATCAGGAGATTCACATTTTGGTAGAATTACATTTTTTACCCCCAACCTAACTAACAGTATGTTAGGTATGCTAGTACCAAATCCTCCACATAAATAATCGTGAAGGTACTTTTTGGAAACAGGGTGATCAGGAGATTCACATTTTGGTAGAATTACATTTTTTATCCCCAACCTAACTAACAGTATGTTAGGTATGCTATTACCAAATCCTCCACATAAATAATCGTGTAGGTACTTTTTGGAAACAGGGTGATCAGGAGATTCACATTTTGGTAGAATTACATTTTTTACCCCCACCCTAACATACAGTATGTTAGGTATGCTAGTACCAAATCCTCCACATAAATGATCGTGTAGGTAATTTTTGGAAACAGGGTGATCAGGAGATTCACATTTTGGTAGAATTACATTTTTTACCCCCACCCTAACATACAGTATGTTAGGTATGCTAGTACCAAATCCTCCACATAAATAATCGTGTAGGTAATTTTTGGAAACAGGGTGATCAGGAGATTCACATTTTGTTAGAATTACATTTTTACCCCCACCCTAACATACAGTATGTTAGGTATGCTAGTACCAAATCCTCCACATAAATAATCGTGTAGGTACTTTTTGGAAAGAGGGTGATCAGGAGATTCACATTTTGGTAGAATTACATTTTTTACCCCCACCCTAACATACAGTATGTTAGGTATGCTAGTACCAAATCCTCCACATAAATAATCGTGTAGGTACTTTTTGGAAACAGGGTGATCAGGAGATTCACATTTTGGTAGAATTACATTTTTTATCCCCAACCTAACTAACAGTATGTTAGGTATGCTAGTACCAAATCCTCCACATAAATAATCGTGTAGGTACTTTTTGGAAACAGGGTGATCAGGAGATTCACATTATGGTAGAATTACATTTTTTACCCCCACCCTAACATACAGTATGTTAGGTATGCTAGTACCAAATCCTCCACATAAAAAAATGAGTAGGTACTTTTTGGAAACAGGGTGATCAGGAGATTCACATTTTGGTTGAATTACATTTTTTACCCACACCCTAACATACAGTATGTTAGGTATGCTAGTACCAAATCCTCCACATAAATAATCGTGTAGGTACTTTTTGGAAACAGGGTGATCAGGAGATTCACATTTTGGTAGAATTATATTTTTTACCCCCACCCTAACATACAGTAGGTATGTTAGATCCAAATCCTCCACATAAAAAATTGAGGGGGTACTTTTCGGAAACAGGGTGGGGGTAAAAATATAATTCTGCCAAAATGTGAATCTCCTAATCATCTTGTTTCCAAAATGTATCTACACGAATTTTTTATGTGGAGGATTTGGAGCTAGCATACCTAACATACTGTATGTTAGGGTGGGGTAAAAAATGTAATTCTACCAAAATGAGAATCTCCGGATCACCCTGTTTCCACAAAGTACCTACACGATTATTTATGTGGAGGATTTGGTACTAGCATACCTAACATATAGGTACTGTATGTTAGGGTGGGGGTAAAAAATGTAATTCTACCAAAATGTGAATCTCCTAATCACCCTGTTTCCAAAAAGTACCTACCGGATTTTTTATGTGGAGGATTTGGTACTAGCATAGGTACCTAATATTCTGTACGTTAGGGTGGGGGTAAGAAACGTAATTCTACCAAAATGTGAATCTCCTAATCACCCTGTTTCCAAAAAGTACCTACACGATTTTGTATGTGGAGGATTTGATTCTAGCATACCTAACATACCTTCTATATTTACATTTATGGTGGGGGTAAAAAATTTAATACTTCCACTTTATGAGCCCTCACATCGCCTTGAATCTCATGAAAAAAGAGTACTCACATGAATATATTTGATACATTTTGATTTTCTAACTTTTTTCAATTCCAACTTATTACATTATAAGTTATAAAGTCATAACGCTCCCCGCGTGACGATTTTTCATTTATGTGCCATAGTAAAGACATAAAATGTCAAAAAATAATACGTCGATGGCTTGTGTAACACCTTTTACGAAATGCAGTAGGTACACCTTGTACCAAAAAAAAGAATCGTTTACGAAACAAAATATTGAATGTACCAATAGGTACCTACAACTACCTACCAGTGATCACCTCACTAAAATTTTGCAGTATCCAAATAGCGTCTTAAATTTACTCTACGATCTAAAACCAGAGGAAGTGTAGACACACTGAAGAGGTAGGTACAAATGTATACTGATTTATTCCAGGATGGCTCGGTTAATGATCTGGGACTATGATTTAACTCCAGGACTTCTTGCTCCTATAATATTAAAGTAAAATTACATTATGGTTTGTGCGTGAAGACTATGGGGAGTATTTAGATTGCCCAAACAGATGAACTTGAAAATGAAGTCCAGATACCTACCAATAACTGAGTTTCATTGGAGCCTGTGACTGAGTGGGGTGAATGACGCCACCGCAATGGGAATGGAAAGCCTCTCTCGAACAAAGAGAAAGAACTGCAAAGAATGACATTTCGAAAGTGAAATCGATCTTCCTCAACAATCAAAATGAGGAATTTCACCATGTCGGAATTTCCTATTTTTGACCCCAAAATCGGATTCAGCACCTCCAAAAACCCCCTAAGACAAACTTTCTGCCCGAACTTCCTAATTTACGAATAAACAAAACAGTGTAGAAAATAAGAATGTTTAAAAAAAACCGGGAAAATTACGTCATGCTGGAATTTATGGCCGCTTGAAGCGCTGAGATCGAGAAATCCATAGTCCCCAGATGCAAAATTTCATGAAACAGTAAAGTTTGAAATCGAAAAACTGAAGAAAAAAATAGAAAAAGCAAGATGGGGAAAATTAGGTTTCCTCTGTTTTTGTTTGATAACTTTTCTCTTAGAAAACACGATTTCGTCGTCCCAATGGGCAACACTGGGAGGAGACGGCGATCTGAACAGCCAATCAGCGAGCGTTCCAACTTCACGTCCGTTTTCCCGGTTAGTTTTGAAATACAAATTTTGACTGTCTCCCAAAAATAAAAGAAGATTTATTTTCCGAAATCAGCCCGATTTTCATCTATTCCACACCATTAACTATTCAGGAAAAATGCAAACAGAAATCGGTGAAATTCCTCATTGCGAAAATAGTTTGGAACAAGATAGTTCGATTGACAGGTAGCTACTTACAAAAGATAGTCTGTGCCTGGATTTAATTATTCAGGATTTTCTAGAAGAATAATGAATTGAGTTTCCCAATCCAATATGGCGATGAGCGTCTTTGGGAGGGCTTTCTAGCGATGTTGAAAATCCTGGGTGATCCAGCAATCTTGAACACTCTCCGAACTTGAGAACTTGAACAATTTGTCGGGAGAAATCGAATTGAAATCCTGCGCAAGGCAGCTATGAGTCTTGGAGACTAGAAAGGTTGAGAACCTACTGACTACGTCTGAGGGAAGGAGTTCAAAAGCCATAGATACATAGTGGGGATTTGATAAGGAAGAACAAAGACCATAAACACGGAATAATATCCCAAGAGAGGACGGGGGGTAGCCTAAGTGCAGCTGAGCCGACACGGCTTGCTTATCAGCCTAGGATCCTGGGTTGTGAGTTGACCGCAAGGAATCAGTGTCATACGCTTTCGAGGGTAGGAAAGATACAAGATGGAAGACACATTGCAGAGAAAAACATATTGTTTAGTACCTAATGCATGCATTCCAGGGGACGTCCCATTGGATAAGCATTAGATCAGTTTAACCAGTTGTTAAGTGATAAAACTGTTTCACTCGATGTAATTTATTTATTACTTTAGGCAAGAAATACTGACCTCCCCCCCCCACCATTATCCACCTTACATTTCTAGCGGCATGGGAGCCTCGAATCTGAAGAGCATTTTAAAATCCATGATCTACGATACCCAACATGCGAATTCGAGTTCACCCCCCCCCCCCATCAACCTCCCCAACGCCAACAATGGTGCCAGTCTGGCACCAAAGCGGAAATACGTCGTAAAATTTAACTTTCATCTGTTAGTTTTGGTAGGCAGTCCGTCCAAGTTCACATCCGTATTCAAGGTGAAACACAAAACAAAAAAAAAAAAAAACGAAATAAGCGGTTTATGTCATCATGGCACCATGTCCTGGCACCACTATTAGTTCCATGGTGGTACAGAGAATATTTCATGAAAATCCGGAGGTATAATGAGAATTTTTCCTCAATTTCAAAGCTTGGGTACAATCAGTAAGCAGTAAAGGAACCAAAATATTGAAAAATCGGATATTTTGTGAATATTATCCCCCCACTCAGCCCCTCCCCTTGCGAATTTTGGTACTCTGGTGAAATCATGTACAACGGGGAAGTTATTTGAGTCAAACAAAAAAAGAAACACGCAAATCGGTTGGAAATTGAGGCCTGGGCAGAGTTTACAAGATTATGCACGCAAACGCACGTTTTTTAAGCATTAACCCCCCTTTCCCCCTCTTAAAAAGCAAAATCCAAAATTCCGGCGCCGTAGTGCACAACTAGATAGTATTACGCGTCAAACGAAAAAAGAACCACGAAAATCGTTTGAAAACTAAGGCCTGGGCAGAGTACACAAGATTATGCCCAAAAACGCACGTTTTTCGAGCATTAACCCCCCCCCTTCCCCCCTTAAAAGGCAAAATTCGAAATTCCGGCGACGTACTGCACAACTAGATAGTTTTCCGCGACGAACAAAAAAAGAACCAGGAAAATCGGTTGAGAACTAAGGCCTGTGCAGAGTACACAAGATTTTGTTACACACATGCACACATACACACACACATACACACACACAGACATACACCTATGGTTTTTTTCCGCGGATTTGGATTCAGAATGGTCTAAAACGGATTACTGTGTGGTTATTTTTTTTTTTTCTGTTGAGTGTTGTCTTCCTTCACCCCAGATCGATCGCATAAGGACGCCCAAGTCTTACTGTGGGACGTCCTAAAAAACTTTGTGAACTACAGATTGCCGTCAAAAGTGGTAGAGCGAAAACTCGCACAAGTTTGGACGTACTATGGCTTCGCGTCGTAGAGGTAGGAACGGGATTGGGGAGGCCGTTGATTTGCCGAAAGGGCTTTCTCAGGGACCCGAGCTTCAGAGTTAGATGTTGCAGCTTCCCAAGCTCTTGCCAAAACTTAATCATTACCCCCTATCTCCCGTCTATTCGCCATTAAATCTATTTTTCTTTCCCCTTCGCTGTCTGTAAACTTGCCAGCCTGCCTTCCTTTTCTATGCTTACAGGATGACAAGTTTTTTCTAGTAGCTCCAAGATTTCGTCGCTTAAGATGCATCATGGCACATCTAACATTTTGTCGAAAATGAGGTTAGAATGGTTTCTTATCTGAATTTTCGCGCCTGAGTGATTGGTGGACTTAGTTTTTTAATTGCTCCACTTGAAACGCTGTAATTTCTGATTTAGTTATCATAGCACAACTAAAATCATCTGACATCTTGGCACATCTACAATCTTCAACATGGCGGAAGGCTACAGCTGAGATGATGAGCTGGGTTTTTTTTTACTACATTAATGAATAGGGATTGTTTCCTGAAAAATTATTTTGTAATCTATTCTCCACTAAATAAACTTCAATAAAAACCAAATACCATTTCACAAGAAATCTGGAATGACAACTAATTCTTCGTTGAAAGTTGCAGAATTACATGTGCTATGATGCTATGTTTTGAGAAAGTTTGATGTGCCACGATGTTTCATTGTTTTCTAGCTGCATTCCTATAGAAAAGTCATCGACAATTTCAAGGGAAAGAAACGCCCTAAGTCTTCCGTTGCTGCACGATCGCCTGCAGAAAATTTGTTTAAACACCCCAAAAAATTGATTTTTATTCACGATGTATGACAAATTGTTAGGAGAAAGGCCCTAACAACAGTGCGGACACGCCTTTCTCTCATGACCTTCCTTATAAAAGGTCAAAACAGGCCCAATTCTGGCATTCTAGTTTACCGACCAAAAAGAGACTCTCTCCAGTTGGTCTTACTCTATGGCCACACTCTCTAAATCACAAAACTGAGTTCTCTAAACTTCTCTCTTAAAGTTTTTGGGACTTTACAGCTAAAATTTAAATTCTTATAGTCCCAAGTAGTGAACCAGAAAGTAAGAAGCCAGTAAGTGTCTCCATCACTTTACAAATCTCTCTATTTACAAATAGGAAATTAGCTAAAACTAAACTACCTATCATAGGTCGAAAATTCAAGTGCTTGCTGTGCTTTGCACCTAATGATAGAAAAAAATCTAAAATTTTCAATACCCGTGTTAGTACTACTAATGTGATATTAGGCAATCTTGGTTCTTGACTTGAGATTGTGCCTTGGAGAGACTAAAAACGTGATTTTATTGGTGGTTTACGATCTCACAAATGAAACCTTGAAACTTCTCAACTCTCTTCTGAAGATAAAGTTGCATTAAAATTGTGACTTCTCCATAATATTACTATACCTATTACATTTTGCTTCCGAGTCTACCAAGGAAGCAGAAGCATTATTTTCACTTTTCATGGTTGAAAAAAATGTTCTCCAAAACTATCGAAGTTATTGACCGATTTCGATGACATTTTCAGAGATTGTGCGGATTTGCAGAATTACAATGATTTTTGACATTTTCATGTCTTTGCTTTGGCACATGAACTGAAAAATCGTCACGAAAACTAAGCAAATCTTGCTCACGCGACCAATAAATAAAATAGACTCACTGTGTTGCGTAGAGAACAATCAACAACCTTACATTTTGCTTTGGCACATGAACTGAAAAATCGTCACGAAAACTTTGATGCTTGGGTACATGAACTAACAACCTTACTTCAATACCTTGATGTGTAGTGGTTGACATGAAAATGTCCCAATGTGTTGCAGACTCGTATGCAAGCATTTCTGTTTTTTTTTTCAATTCTCGTATTCGTGCTTTTACTTGGAGAAGGATAAATTTCATAGTTTTTCAGTAAACTACATCATCATAGCACAAGTGAGAGGGAAAATTTCAACAGCATGGCACACCTACGAGATTTTAACACAGAATGTGTTTTTTGCGATGACCTACCGAAAAACGCTGCAAATCATTGCTCAAAGGTTTATTATTTTCTGTATAGATCACCCTTCTGTATAGATCACTGGTTCTCCATCAATAGCACCTACCACCATCTGTATTCTCCCTTGACCTTCCCTCTCAAATTTCAGATCCTGCGTTCAATAGGATTGAAAATGGCTTCGGAGCTCACTCAGCTGATCAGTTATCTGAGGAGTGAAGAAGATCTCCTCGAATGCTGAAGACGCCTGGAAGAGCACTTCCATTCAATAGGATTGAAAATGGCTTCGGAGCTCACTCAGCTCATCAGTGATCTGAGGAGTGAAGAAGATCTCCTCGAATGCTGGAGACGCCTGGAAGAGCACT
Source organism: Apolygus lucorum (assembly GCA_009739505.2). Lineage (NCBI taxonomy): Eukaryota > Metazoa > Arthropoda > Insecta > Hemiptera > Miridae > Apolygus > Apolygus lucorum. The sequence continues at coordinate 57,258,641 of CM019182.2, forward strand.
TCCATTCAATAGGATTGGAAATGGCTTCGGAGCTCACTCAGCTGATCAGTGATCTGAAGAATGAAGAAGCTTTTGAGCAATGATTTGCAGCGTTTTTTACCCACCAACATTTTTTTACCTACCAACTTTTTTTTACCTACCAGCTAGGTACTACCTACCACACCATACTGGCTTCACACCTTCACAATCAAGTTTATTAGAAAGAACTAAACGCTTCACACTCGATTGGAAAAATAGAAAGCTTCATATGGAAATTTGATTACTGGTTACGCAGAAGGCAAAACTGTATACAAATCGAAGAAATGAACAGCGATCGCATTTTAGTCCGATAAAATTTGAATGGAGATTAGACCTCTTTTGCGATTCACACTCATGATTCTGTTTTATCGAAGGAAAACCTTCAAGTAGGTACTCGTAGGGACCGAACGGTTTGTCCTACAGAGCTCCGGGTGGTCTCAAAAATTTTTAAAAATTCAATACTATTTAAAATTGGTGAAAAAACGATACCTTTATTTCGAGAGTTTTCGAGCTAGGGCGCTCATGAAAATTTCAACCCTTAATTTTCACCCCTTAGATTTGACCTACATCAACCAAAAGCTTCGCGGCACAACTAGACCCCAAATGGAGCCCATATACCAAATTTGAACCAAATCGGTCCAGTGTTGCTAAGAAAAGTGCCGCGGACGGCGGACGGGGGACGGCGGACGGCGGACGGGGGACGGCGGACGGACATTGCAAATTTGGATTCTACGCACCTTGAAACGTAAAGTGACAAAGTTTGAGGGGGGGTTATAAAAAATTTTTGCGATACGATCACATAGGCAAATTATTAGAAATAATAAACCAAAAAATCGTCACGAAAAAGCGACAGAAAAAACCGTTACGCGCCTTTTATAATGATTTTCACGTGCAACCAAGCCGTTGGTAAGGAAATAGAACTCCCGCAGTGTTCATTGCAAAGAAATTGTTCACCATTCGTTGGAAAGCTCTCAATTTATATAGTATTTTTCTTGTAGTTACATATTTATTTATATAACATTCATAGGGTTTTAGACCAAATTAAATGTCTAACAATTATTTATTTTATTATTGCCAAAGACTCCACATTAAATAATAAATTTTATTATTGTTGTTTTTTATTTAACGGATGACTAGCATCTCAAAAACACATTCTGTGTTCCTATGATTTCATACAGAGTATGGAAAAAGAAATAAACCGGGGGGTGCAGGGGGGCCGAGCCCCCTGCCGAGGCGCAAAGCGCCGAGTTTTGACATATGATGTTTACTGTACTATTAAATGCAATTCAAGTTAGCAGACTATAAATAAAGGTAGACCGATGAATAAAAATTTAAAAAACTATAAAATTGTAGGCAAAAGTTAGATGTGCCATGATACATCTTAAGCGACGATTTACTTCCTGTACTACTTCATATTGCTCCTCCTGATGGTCCTTTACATTGTTGGCTACATGTTTATAAGTTTTTGTTCTTTCCAAGTCTCATTATTACTGCGTAAATAAATAAGCGATAAAAAAGATTAACCGACTTTCAGCTTTTCAAACTACTTAATAATTTTGGTTTATTATTTTCAATATATATTTATATTTTAACCCCCCCTCAAAATTTGATGACTTACGTTTCAAGGTACGTAGAATACGAAAATCGAATAAAAAAATTTCCGTCCGTCCGCCGTACGCTGCACTTTTCTTAGCAACACTGGACCGATTTGGTTCAAATTTGGTATATGGGCTCCATTTGGGGTCTAGTTGTGCCGCGAAGCTTTTTGGTTGATGTAGGTCACTTCTAAGGGGTGGAAATTAAGGGTTGAAATTTTCAAGAGTGCCCTAGCTCGAAAACTCTCGAAACAAAGGTATCGTTTTTTCACCAATTTTAAATAGTATTGAATTTTTTAAAAATTTTGAGACCACCCGGAGCTCTGTAGGACAAACCGTTCGGTCCCTACGAGTACTTGAAGGTTTTCCTTCGATAAAACAGAATCATGAGTGTGAATCGCAAAAGAGGTCTAATCTCCATTCAAATTTTATCGGACTAAAATGCGATTGCTGTTCATTTCTTCGATTTGTATACAGTTTTGCCTTCTGCGTAACCAGTAATCAAAGTTCCATAATATGGAGTTTCATATTATGAAGCTTTCTATTTTTCCAATCGAGTGTGAAGCGTTTAGTTCTTTCTAATAAACTTGATTGTGAAGGTGTGAAGCCAGTATGGTGTGGTAGGTACCTAGTACCTAGCTGGTAGGTAAAAAAAAGTCGGTAGGTAAAAAAAATGTTGGTGGTTAAAAAACGCTGCGAATCATTGCTCAAAGGCTTCTTCACTCTTCAGATCACTGATCAGCTGAGTGAGCTCGGAAGCCATTTTCAATCCTATAGAATGGAAGTGCTCTTCCAGGCGTCTCCAGCATTCGAGGAGAAGCCTTCCATTCAATAGGATTAAAAATGGCTTCGGAGCTCACTCAGCTGATCAGTGATCTGAAGAGTGAAGAAGATCTTCTCGAATGCTGGAGACGCCTGGAAGAGCACTGATCAGCTGAGGGAGCTCCGAAGCCATTTTCATTCCTATTGAACGCAGGAAGCTGAAATTTGAGAGGGAAGGTCAAGGGAGAATACAGATGGTGGTCGGTGCTATTGATGGAGAACCAGTGATCTATACAGAAAATAATAAACCTTTGAGCATTGATTTGCAGCGTTTTTTTAACTTAATAAGATACCTAGTTATTTCGATAATTCTGATATTTTTCCTAAGATATTATAGGAAATTTTACGTTAATTACGAATATGCCAAATAGCATTTTTTATCAAAATCTCAAAAATATACTAGATGATACTCGTACTCTTAGAGTACCCACTCCAAATTGTGGGTTTTGTAGGTTTTAGAGTGTTGCTGACGAGTATATTCCTCGCTATTACTAATAAACTTCAAAGGTCCCGGGTCAAGTATCTATTGGAGTGACACACATAAATAATTTACATCCCGAAGCCTCAAGTGGACTCAATATTTAATTTTATCGGAGGCTGTTTCCGTCCGCGTTCGTCATGTCCGACGAAATCTTCTACTGATACGTAATGAATCACTTTGTTTATAATGAATATGTTGAGAGTGGAAATAATATTATTCACTACAACGACAGCTGTGGTTCGTCGTAGTTGACGATGAGTACGTGGAGGCTTGTATTTCTCAACCTGTTCACTAGTTCATTTACATCGATTGTGGTACCCGTTTACTGCAAAAATGGAACGAGTAAATTACAGAGAGGGTGCTCTGAGGCATTGGCCCTTCCCAACTCTGTGTACGAAAGAACTTGGGAGAACGACAGCGTCGAATGCAGCTTTGAGAAACCAATCGCGTAAGCTTAAATTAGTATGTAATAACTAAACACCATGATGGTAGAATTCCTTCACGAAATAAATACGAGTAATAAATTATGTACTGTTGTTATTTTCAATCTAATGGTTTTTGAACTAAAACACTTTTCTTACTACCGGAGGTGAGGAAGAGGTAATTTCGAATTCGAGCACAAAACCAGTGATTGTTGGGTTCTAAAAGATTTTATTTTAAAAACGCTGCAAATCATTGCTCAAAGGTTTATTATTTCTCTGTATAGATCATCCTTCTGTATAGATCACTGGTTCTCCATCAATAGCACCTACCACCATCTGTATTCTCCCTTGACCTTCCCTCTCAAATTTCAGCTTCCTGCGTTCAATAGGATTGAAAATGGCTTTGGAGCTCACTCAGCTGATCAGTGATGTGAGGAGTGAAGAAGATCTCCTCGAATGCTGGAGACGCCTGGAAGAGCACTTCCATTCAATAGGACTGAAAATGGCTTTGGAGCTCACTCAGCTGATCAGTGATGTGAGGAGTGAAGAAGATCTCCTCGAATGCTGGAGACGCCTGGAAGAGCACCTCCATTCAATAGGATTGAAAATGGCTTTGGAGCTCACTCAGCTGATCAGTGATCTGAAGAGTGAAGAAGATCTCCTCGAATGCTGGAGACGCCTGGAAGAGCACCTCCATTCAATAGGATTGAAAATGGCTTTGGAGCTCACTCAGCTGATCAGTGATGTGAGGAGTGAAGAAGATCTCCTCGAATGCTGGAGACGCCTGGAAGAGCACCTCCATTCAATAGGATTGAAAATGGCTTTGGAGCTCACTCAGCTGATCAGTGATGTGAGGAGTGAAGAAGATCTCCTCGAATGCTGGAGACGCCTGGAAGAGCACCTCCATTCAATAGGATTGAAAATGGCTTTGGAGCTCACTCAGCTGATCAGTGATCTGAAGAGTGAAGAAGATCTCCTCGAATGCTGGAGACGCCTGGAAGAGCACCTCCATTCAATAGGATTGAAAATGGCTTTGGAGCTCACTCAGCTGATCAGTGATGTGAGGAGTGAAGAAGATCTCCTCGAATGCTGGAGACGCCTGGAAGAGCACCTCCATTCAATAGGATTGAAAATGGCTTTGGAGCTAACTCAGCTGATCAGTGATCTGAAGAGTGAAGAAGATCTCCTCGAATGCTGGAGACGCCTGGAAGAGCACCTCCATTCAATAGGATTGAAAATGGCTTTGGAGCTCACTCAGCTGATCAGTGATGTGAGGAGTGAAGAAGATCTCCTCGAATGCTGGAGACGCCTGGAAGAGCACCTCCATTCAATAGGATTGAAAATGGCTTTGGAGCTCACTCAGCTGATCAGTGATGTGAGGAGTGAAGAAGATATCCTCGAATGCTGGAGACGCCTGGAAGACCACTTCCATTCAATAGCATTGAAAATGGCTTCGGAGATCACTCAGCTGATCAGTGAGCAATGATTTGCAGCGTTTTTTACCTACAAACATTGTTTTACCTACCAACTTTTTTTTACCTACCAACTATTGGTAGGTACTACCTACCACAATATAATGGCTTCACACCTTCACAATCAAGTTTATTAGAAAGAACTAAACGCTTCACACTCGATTCGAAAAATAGAAAGCTTGATATGGAAATTTGATTACTGGTTACGCAAAACTGTATACAAATCGAAGAAATGAACAGCGATCGCATTTTAGTCAGATAAAATTTGAACGGCGATTAGACCTCTTTTGCGATTCACACTCATGATTCTGTTTTATCGAAGGAAAACCTTCAAATACTCGTAGGGACCGAACGGTTTGTCCTACAGAGCTCCGGGTGGTCTCAAAAATTTTAAAAAATTCTGTACTATTTAAAATTGGTGAAAAAACGATACCTTTATTTCGAAAGTTTTCGAGCTAGGGCACTCTTGAAAATTTCAACCCTTAATTTTCACCCCTTAGAAGTGACCTACATCAACCAAAAGCTTCGCGGCACAACTAGACCCCAAATGGAGCCCATATACCAAATTTGAACCAAATCGGTCCAGTGTTGCTAAGAAAAGTGCCGCGTACGGCGTACGGCGGACGGCGTACGGCGGACGGCGTACGGCGTACGGCGGACGGACGGAAATCTTTTTATTCGATTTTCGGATTCTACGTACCTTGAAACGTAAAACATCAAATTTTGAGGGGGGGTTAAATTTTTTTTTTCTTGCTCGATTCCAAAGGCTTATTATTGAAAATAATAAACCAAAAGGGTTGGACTTACGATAAATCAGAAATTCGAGTGTGAATCGCAAAAGAGGCCTAATCCCCGTTCAAATGTTAGCTGACCGAAATGCGATCGATGTTTTTCTTTAAGTTGGTTGGTGGTAACAACGGCAAAGCCGTGTTCTTTGCAGACGAGTGATCTATATAGAAAAACAATGAACCATTGTGTAATAATTTGCAACGTTTTTCACATGTTTCGGAAGAAGAATTTCACAGATCGTTATCTCCACTTCAAACACCAAAACTACGATTTTTGCTATTAAATTTTTATCGAAATTTTCATTCAACTAATTCGATTTTTTTTTTTTCCTCCTAAACTTCCAGTTAACAAATTCAGCCTTTTATCATGGATATCATGGATATTTGATATCCGATACTTGCTTATTGCAAACTTGACTCCAAAATGTGTCTAAAGTTTAAAAATATCTGAAATTTCAATAAAAAAAAATTTCCAAGTTTATTTGACGCATTGCGCACGCGTGCATGAATTTTTGCGGATTTTGCTTCATACAAGGGACGTCAAACGATTTTGTTAAAAACGTGAGTGTTAACCCTTAATATCCTGAAGTATCTTTATGAAAGTTCGATTTTTACCTGCAACAGTTCATATACTTTGAACCAAATCTGATAGCCATTGACTACCTTGATTATCCAACTATGGATTGTGTAAGAAAACGTAATAGCAAAAGCATAGTACCTCAAATAAATAACAAAAAATTGTCGAGTTGAAGGGCCTTTGAGGTGCCTTCTACCTAATTTCTAGGCTATTAGTTGAGTTTCCCCGTCATAGATGGCGCCAAATATCCTTATGAAGTGAACCTTCTCCAATGTGTTCCTTGGTTTTGTACCTTATGAGAAATAACAGATCCTTACCACTTGAGACAGCGTTCTCACAAAATTGGGTATAAAGCGCTAGTGTGACCCTTTGAAAAGTTATTCTTGAGCTGGCATATTATAACAGGGCCTTTGAGGTATCTTCAGCTCAAATATAGATTTGTCAAAATACATCTACATTAATTTAGATCCGTTATTTTTTTTAAACAAGTAGGAAGATAAGTTAAACAATTTTGATCTAACTTAATAATATGTTTGTATTCCCACTATCTGGAACGGAGATTTCTACTCAATGAAAAACTCTGAAACCTGGTTTTGAGAACTATTTAACAACTATTTTATATTCACCAAGACTTTGAAAACTACTACAATGACAATGAGAAATGTTCTGTCAGTCTTTCTACACATATTGGAATCTGAACAACTTCTTTTCGGTATAATTTTTCGGACAAAATGACCCAGAGAGATCTCCCAGAGATCTATGAGTTTGATGAGTTTCTATTGGTTCTAGAGGCACAGAATATCTCACGAATACACTTCAGGATATGAATGTAGATTCATATGGGGAGTCTGGCAGTTCAAACGGCAGTGATATGGTGGACTTGAGTCATGGAGATCGTAAATACTGCACGGACTACTTGAACGGAACTCTCGTGAATGTTACATGTTCCGAAGAAGTTTTGCCAGGAAAAGGAATTAGTTCTACTTTCTTGCAAAACCCTGTGAGTATGAAAAATAAAAATATTTCGATTTGCGTGCTTCTTTTTCCGTTTGACTCAGACACCATTTCAATTGGGCTCTACTCTGCCGGAATATACAAATTTGCATGGATGCATTATAATTACAAAAACATCCGTATTTCAATATTATAGTATACGAGGGTATATAGGGTGTCCCAGTAACCCCCCCCCCCCCTCATTTCCACTAATGGATAATTCGCCTCATAATTTTTTAATTTGTTTTTTTCTAAAGAGGGTTTACTGATATGGAAGAAAACCCTAGTGAGCTGCTCGAAAACGCATCCAAAAAGTTTAGAGAATTTAAAGAAGATGGAAATTTTAAATGTACCGGGAGTATGAGACGTGATGAGTTTCCCCTTATGACAGTGGCGCTACCTCTGATAGCGCACATGAAACAACTAGCTTACATTATCGAACACACGAGTGCACTGCAAACTGGGGAAAGAACCCAGTCACGAGAGTGACGAAAAGAGGCAATTTTACACACTCTTCTTTACAATACGATTCTACCTATTAGTTTATCAAGCATTATTAGCCTTCACCTTCTCTTAATTAGTTTCTACATTAGTTAGTTTTGATATTTGAATCACATTATTGGGATGGATCGTTTCATATGGTCACAAGGGCGCCTACGACTCTACCTGTCGACATTCTCTGACACTATTTGCCAAAACTCCTTTTACGCTTCGCCTGAGCACGGTTTTGTGTAGGGGAACACCAGGGAGTGACACAATCAGTTTTCCTTGATCTTCGCGTTGTTGTTTTTTTTTTTTTTTTTGACACCGCTGTTTTTTGTTTATACATTTTCTTCTACGGTAATTTTTTCCCCTTGGTTATTCCTGGTGTTAAACGTTATTCTAGGGCCCTATTATACGATTTGACTTGAAATTTCAGAGCATATAATTGAGGAAAATTCCCCATTGTGGACGACAAAAAATTGGGCCAACACTTCTTCATAATTTTTTACACCAAAAACTACCATTTTTTTTTTTCAAATGGGAACCCTAATTTTTATTGCGAATTCGGATTTTACGAGGAATTTCATGAACATTTTACTTTGACAACTTTTTTTCTGATCATGCGGTCATGCGCTCAGCTACCGCTCAGGAATAAGCAACCCAGGGATTGTGCCAAAACTGAGATTAAGGTAGACCTCAAGTGTGACACATTACTTAGCGATGTTTTTCTACGCTGAATCGCATGGTGATATTGTTTTTTGGGGATGATGATCGTTGTTGTGGATTGACTCTATACCCTTCATAAGAAAATCAATGATTTCCACATCAAGAAGTGACTTTTTCGGCTGTAAATGCGGTAAAATGAAGTCAAATCAAGAAAGGGATATAACCACGCGATTCAGCGTAGAAAAACAGTGCTAAGTGATGTGCCACACTTGAGGTCCACCTTCATCTCAATTTTGGCACAATCCCCAGGTTGCGCATCTTTAAGCGGTCGCTGATCGGGCTAAGCTCTTTTAAGCGGGCTGCTTGCATAAAAAAAAAAGTTGTCGAACTATAATGTCCATAAAATTTGACGTAGAATCCGAATCTGCAATAAAACTGAGTGTTTCCATTTGAAAAAAAAAGATCTTGGTTGCGCAATTGCATGCAGCACATTGTCATTTTCCAATTCTGCGCAAAAAATTATGAAGAATGGCGTTCTTCCGTTTTTTTGTTCGTCCACAATTAGTGGAAATAAGGGGGGGGGGGGAGTTCCTGGGGCACCCTGTATTTGAGGTTTACCGATCAAACCCTAGCCTTGAAAATCAGAATTTGAAATCTCATAAATTCTTTTTGTAAATTACACAGCATAATAGGAACATTTTAAGCGGAAAATTAATCCGAGATCTTCATCATATGGTTGTAAAATTATGAAAATGTTCTTACAGATCATTTCGATGGTGTGCTGGGTCACGTCGATTGTACTAGTCGTGGTAACTTGTGCGCTGACGTTAACTGAGAGATCAGTGAAGAAGGAGCTCTACGTCCCATACCTAGTATCGCTGTCTCTTGCTTACGCCGCATCGTTCACAAGTATATTGGGCACACGACTTGAAAATTTGAAATGCTGGCAGTGTTTGCTGACCGGTGGGTTAAATCAATGATCAAATGGGTTAAATCAAATTCTCCAACTCTTATCCTATTGGTTGTTCCTCCGTTTGATGATACTATAATAATCGTTTATTAACCTCAATTCTTCACTTTTTTGTTGTTTTTTCAGGATACTCCTTACAATATTTTGGCCTCTCTGCTTTCTTTTGGATGAATGCCATGAGTATACACGCCTATTTGATTATTTGGTAAACCATTTTCAACTATACAGGGAATAAACCAAACAGGTCTGCCAAACTGCACGACTCAATTCTACAACTAGTTTGCAACAAAAAATACCTCCTAGAACTTTTTTTTGAGTCTTCGTTTCAGATTCAATTCAATTTTAAGGTTTTTTTTCGTGATTTTGACCTCAATTCAATATATAAATAAATAATTAATCATTGAAAACAATTTCAAATGTTAGTAAAAAAAATCTTTAGGTACCTACCCTATATTTCTTGAAATTTATTTATAAGTTCTACTCTATCTATACCTGTATGTTGTATTCCATTTCCAGTAGAAGGAGCGAGCAAAGGATGAAAATGTTAACGAGTTGTATAAGACAGAAGTGGAAAGTGTTCCTGGTATTTTCAGTTTACGCTTGGGGAATGCCGCTGCTGATCAGCGCCGCCACCTATTCCCTGCAGACGAGAGGGATTTTTGAGAACTTTAACCACTTCGAACCCGATATCGGAACAACATCATGTTTCCTACGAAGTGAGCAATTCTAACCCGTTTCATATCATTAGCAAAGTTCCTGCATTTACAAACGTTGTGATCAGCAACCTCTTCGCTTTTCTGTCCATTCGCTTCCTTAGCTCATGTGGTAGGAGCTCTGATTCAGGGCGGTATTCATAGTCATTCCTCAAGGCGCGGATTTCCTCGACTCGAGTTGAGGTTTCCTCCAACTCATCTTTTCTCGAGGATTCCTCACCCTATTCATAGACGAACAGAACGCATTTGGAGGTCGACCTCAGCTCATCCTCAACTCGAGGAGACCTCGAGTTACCAAACGACGGTCAAGGAAGAATTGGCAGCCCTGTTCAGGTAACAGCTCAGTGAAGGTTTCATGGAGAAGGTTCGATTGTTTATTTCAGAATGGTTGGTGTTGTTTTTCACCTTTGACTTTGGACCATCACTGTTCCTGTTGTTAGCGTTCCTTCTTCAATAAAATAGTGTTTGCTACCTTTTAATTTTTTATATTAGTTTCCAAATGGAAAGAGAAAAGAAGAGAGCCGTTTTTAAGCAAAGCTGAATAAACTACGTTGAGGAAATTCATAATAATTATGAATTTCCTCAACGTAGTTTATTTATTATTGAAAATAAGAGCATTGTGGAAAAAACAGATGCGGTCTCAATTGTCGACAAAAAAAGTGTTGGGAGAAAATCGCGAGTGATTTCAATTTCAGTGGAAAGTACCCAACAGAAAGTAGCGTATTATAATCAATAATTATATTATATTTATATTGGTGCTCCTTTTCTTTGCGCTCGTTCGTTGTTTTGTAATTTACAAAGTACCAAAGCGCTTTTCACCCGAGTGAAACGGGCCATAGATTAAAGGCGCATCTAGACTGACCCGCAACACTTCCCGAGTCCCGCGGCCGCGTCATTCCGTTACAACAGAACTTCTCATCCTCATACTTCTCAAATCAGTAGAAAAACCAATTTCTACTTTTTCTCCTATGGGGTGACACAAATGAAGGCTTTAGAACTATATGAAACAAATTTCCATTAGTATTAATACGTGCTTTCAACAAGGAAGGCACCTAATAGGTAGGTACAGTACTATGAAGAGTTGAACATAGTCGATTACTTTTTTTTATTCGAAATTCCCACCCACCATATTTTGAAAATTGTTGAGGATATGATGCTCTAACATTCACCAGAGTTCGGAGCGATTTGAAGATGACGTTTTTTTGTAAAGTGCGAAAATGTTGTTTGTAGGACTTATGACTATAGAACCTCGGCTACGAAACAGTTGGCTCGGCAACTTCCAAAATCGATTACTTCTTTTTATTCAAAATTCCCCCACCATATTTTAGTATACTGTTGAGGACATGTTGCTCGAACATTCACCAGAGTTTGGAGTTATTTGAAGATGACCATTTTTTGTAAAGTGCGAAAATGTTCGACATTTCTACTGAAATCAGCTATTATCAAATATCGGGCGGTCATAACTTTTCTTCCACTGAACCGGAATCGACCAAATTTCAGTATATTGTCGACTAGTTATGTAAGAAACATATGCCAGAATTTGGTGCAAGTAACTCAGTCGTAAGTACCCAGCCCTAGATAATGAAGAGAGATTCTGTTCTCTCCTGTTCACAGAAATACTCTCGGGCAGGAAGAAAATCGGGAGTAGCACGTTTATCACGATCTCTTGTGTGAAACGAAATTTCTTCCGAAATGTTCGATCATCCAAAACCTACACAAATAAGAACATAACAAAATTACTGGCATTCACCGTGTTTATCATTATTATCATAACTTTTGAGTACCTACCTCCAAAGGGTTTTCTTGATCCCGCAAGTAACATTTCGGCCTTCGCTGATCTCGCGAAAATTCCTACAAATACTCATCAAATTCCTCCAATCTTTCAATATCATCGAAATCCACGTTTTCGGACGAAATAACCGAAGAATAGATCCGTAGAATATTTTATAACGACAACGCTTGTGATAACAGGTAGGTAGATATCATCAAAATCTTTCCTCAAGGTACCTTTTCACCTACCTTGGGCTGAGGAAGCTCGAAGCCCCTTTCTCGACTCGAAATATCTCGATTCGGCCTTCAAATTTCTCGACTCCACCTCCGAAGTCGTCTATGAATACCGCCATTGGAGGACGCCTTTGGCGGTTCGAGGACGCCTTGAAATGAGGCGACTATGAATAGCTTAAGGAGCCGTCGGGCCTCCTTAAGGCTTCCTCGAGACCTTCCTCGACTTGGAGGATGAGTCTGGCCTTGACTTTGGCTTAAGGCTTAACTATGAATAGCTTAAGGAGGAAAGGACTCCTCAAAGCGTACTTTGGAGGAGTCCTCCAACTCGAGTCATGACTATGAATACCGCCCTCAGAATCGGAATGATAGGAGATCGATCCCCGGTCGAGGGAAGTTAATTTTTGATGATTCAACAGTATGGCGCAGTCGGTAGGACCCGAATGGTCTCCTCAGTATTTCTCAGAGAAACAATAATTCATTAAGATTAGGTCATCAAAACAACTCCCTCCCAAGACACGAGTCAAGCCACCGCCTATTCGGACAAACGTTGAGGTCAGCAGATCCCCTGCCCCGTCAATAACGAACAATAACAAAAACTCCGAAGCCAGTCAAAAATAGCGCGTTCTCACTGGGTTGGAAAACACCGGCCAAAGCTGCCTCTCACCTCCCTGACTAGGTAACGGAGTACCTAAGATTTAATAATGGGGGGGGGGGGGAGATGTTGTGATCAGCGAACGATTGGTCTTATGGAACTCTCTTACGGTATACATCTTGGGTTTCCTTCTCACGCCGTTATCGTTTTTACAGCTTCTCATCAATTCGAGTTCACAGAGTTATTTTGAAGTATTTTGGTTCATATGGCGTTCAAGAGCGCAAAAATAGTCAAGCTGGACTTGATTTCTGTCCATCATAACTGGCTTCCTCATATTCATGCTTCTCTCTCTTCGAACCTACCGAACATAATTACCTAATTACCCTAATTTCCTCTCCTCTTCTTCCCTCTTAAGTTAAAAAATTAATAAGTCCTATCAAAATTAAAACCTACCGCAACATTGCTATTGTTAAGCATGTTATGTAATTTGTTACAGAACGGACAACTAAGTGGGTGTACTTCTACGGGCCTATGGCAGTGCTAATAGTCTCAAACCTTATACTTCTAGAATTGACCACTGTTAGACTCATCAAAACCCAGATTTGTGTCGCCAGATTCAGAAGAGGACGAACAAAAACCACGAGATCGTTGATGCCACATGAAATTTGGTGAGATACATCAATTTGGATACTAGAAGCCCTTGAAGCTAAAGTACTCGTAAGGTATACATCTTTTCTGTATTTTTGTATAGTCAGTCTGGAACCAATCACAGCCAAACGGCCCGATCATTTGGTAAGTTTATTCAGTATGTTCGCTTGTACCGTACACGGAACTGACAGTCATATTGACGCACCCTTCTTGTCACTTCGAGAATCCAACAGAATAGATGGGAGTATTTAGGATCCTGTGTACTCTAATCATAGATATATACTATGACTATATATATGTAGTGTATATCTATGACTCTAATACGGCTCTAAGACAGGACAGACACCAGTTCCATTTCCCAGAAGGGAAATTAAGGCACTATTTTCATTCATTCCTATTATTCTCTGGAACACCTTTACCAATTTTCGTTTATTATTTTCAACAATGAAAGTTTGGAATCGAGCCAGGAAAAAATTAATTTTAACCCCCTCAAAATTTCATGGTTTACGTTTTCCGTTTGTCTGCCGAACCCCAGAGGCGGCATTTCGCACAAACGTCTAAATCACACCTACAGCATTAGGAATTTGGAATGCCGGCCTGGAATTTAATTGTGCTGCGAAATTTTTTTGGTTAATTTCTTTCATGTATGAGTAAAAATGCTGTAATTTATTACACAAAGGTTTATTATTTATATATCGCTCGTCTGCAAAGAACACGTCTCTGCCAATTTTGTTGTGGGTGCCTTCATTAGGAAATTTGATTACTGGTTGCTAAGAATGCGAAACTGAGCACAACTCGAAAAAACGAACAACGATCGTATTTTGGTCAGCGGGATCAAATATGAACGCGGTTTAGGCGTCTTTTGCGATTCACACTCGTGTTTCTGAATTATCGTAGGACCAACCCTTACGTTCTCATAGGGAGTGAACGGTTGATCCTACAGAGCTTCGGGTGGTCTCAATCGATTCTAAAAATTCAAAAATTTTAAATTTATGAAAAAAACAAAATCTTTATATCAAAAGTTTTTGAGCTAGGGCATTTTCAAAATTTCAACCCTAATTTTTCAACTTTTAGAAGAGACCCCCCCAACCAAATTTGTTGGTTTACATTTCAAGGCACGTAGAAACAAGAGTTTCGAATCGCAAAAGAGGCCTAATCTCCGTTAAAATTTTAGCTGACCGAAATGCGATCGATGTTTTTCTTCGTGTTGGTCGGTGATAACAAGGGCACAGCCGTGTTCTTTGCAGACAAGTGATCAATACTTAGAAAAATAAACTTTTGTGTAATCATTTGCAGCGTTTTTCAAGTGGTTCAACCAGCAGTTCTTCCATAGCAACCAAAAATCAATTCTTACAGAAGGCACCCAAAACTTTGGGAAAACGATGTTTTGCTGGTAGGTGATATTAATGGAAAACCCGGACGGGTGATCTATTAAAAAAAATTAAGCGTCGTGTAATAATTTACAGCGTTTTATTCTGCAATGCTCTTTGTGAATGTTGTCATCAAATTTAAGTTTGATAAAATCGTGTTCTAAGGTATTCAAACTTCTTTTTTTGACAAAATTTGAACATGATTTGGAATCACAAGTATCTAATACCTGAAAGAGACAACTGCCAATTATAATCACATTTGTTGATTTCAGGTTCTTCAAGCAATATTTGAAGCTCTTCACGGTCACAGGAATCACTTGGGGTTTAGGTGTGACGATTTGGGATTTGAGGGATAGCACTCAACCTTGGTTGAAAACTCTGTCGCAAGTATCGGAAATTGTCATCAGCATGCAAGGACTTTTCATATTTTACATCTTCGTTTATCAAAAGAAAGTTCTAGCGAGGAAACTATGCTGCCTGCTGTTTCTTCCAAGGCCAGAAGACGGAACTTTGACAAAACGTGACACCATAGAAGGTTCAGGACGCTGTTCGGATGGCACCGAACAGTACACTGGTCCAGCAAGCAACTCAAACCCTCCAACCACGATAGAAAGGAGAATCTCCAACATTTTTTGCGGGACTGTTCATAGTGTCATATTCTACTCCGCTGAAGAGGTTGTTGAGACTTCTGTGGATGACACTGCGATGCAACACGATGGATCTTGAGTTCTTCATTCCTCGTCAGATCTCAAAATGTAACTCTTCCTTGCCAATCTCAGAGAGATAAGATATGAATGCAACAAGGAGAGATAAGAACTGAAATGCAACAGTTCATTTCAGTTGTGATTCCAATGTCCACTAGAGGTTTTAAGGTTGTAATGTAGTATTGCTGATTCGAGCTGAAATATGTCGGCTGCTGTAGGCTTCTGAAGTCAAATGTAAGTTTAACTCTTTCATCTCAAAGTGATATAAATTATTGCATTCATGAGTGTTTTTATGAACATTACCTCGTCAAATTTAATATTATACTGTCAACATTCAGCCTAAAATAGAAGTGAATTTTGGTTTATTTTCAATAATGAAATTTTGAAATCGACCAAGAAAACACAAATTTAACCCCCCCCCCCCCTGAAATTTGTTGGTTTACGTTTCAAAGTTCGTAGAACCCAAAAATCAGCCATCAGCCGTACGCGGCACTTTCCTTAGTTGCCATGGAACGATTTTGATGAAATTTGGTTTGTGGGCCCCATTTGGGGTATAGTTGTGCGACGAAGCTTTTGGTTGATGTCAGTCACTTCTAAGGATTGAAAACTAAGGGCTGATATTTCGAAAACGCCCTAGCTCAGAAAAATGCAATATAAAGGTATTGCTTTGTCATTAATTTGAATTAATATTGAATTTTAGAGTCGAATGAGACCACCTTGAGTTCTGCAGGACCAACCGTTCACTCCCTAAGAGAACTTAAGGATTGGTCTTACGATAAATCAGAAACACGAGTGTGAATCGCAAAAGAGGCCCAATCTCCGTTGAAATTGTAGCTTATTAAAATGCGATCATTGTTCTTTTCTTCGAGTTGTACTAGCAATCAAATTTCAAGGCACCCACAACTCCTTATTTCTTCGAATTGAGAGAGAAACATTAATGTCTTCAAACTAAAGGTAGGTAGGTACCTATGGTTGGTAAGCAATGACAATGGCAAAGCTTCTTTGCAGACGAGTGATTTATATACGATAATAATAAACCTTTGTGTAATAATTTGCAGTGTTTTTTCCATAATGATTATTTTCTAAGCCAAAATCAATACGTCAGCCGATTTGGGTTAACTATGGAGCTTCAAAAATATAAAAAATGTTGGAATTAGTTGAAGCAAAATGTTTGCACTACAGAAAAAAAATAATAAAATAAAAACCTTTTTAACAAAAAAATGGACCGACCTCAAAAATGATGTCCGTAAACACCAAAAAGGGAAAAATAATAATCTCAGGGAATTCAGTTGGGAAGGTGGGTAGGTCGGTACGGATTGAAGTCGCCGCTGTGCCCATCTGTAGACACAACCATACGCAAGTAGAGAGTAGACATGCGTCGATAATGCAATACAAAACAGGAATGAGAGTGGGTATCATTGAGGTAATAAAAGTGTTCCAAAACTATTAGGTAGTACGTTACTGCTGTCGTATGAAGGAGGATGAGAGTGTGATGATGTGTGTGAATCCCCGTAAAAAATGTTTGGATTCCAACATACCATCTTTTGATTAGATGATATCTAATTATACCTAATCTATTGATCTAATCTATCTTTGATGAGATAATATCTATATAATCTAATATTGCAAGTATTTCATGATGCATACATGAGTAGGGGTACATACTCAAATGATCGGTTAGTATTACAACATGCGTCAAAAGTTCAATACAAAATCGGAGTAAAGGTAGGTAAGTAAGTAAGTAAACAACCTTCTCATGTTGAATCAGCTGCTGTTATCACAGGAAATATTCTTACTAAGATTCATTCAAACTTATTGTCACACTCTCATCCTCCTTCATACGACAGCAGTGACCTACTACCTAATAGTTTTGGAACACATATATTACCTCAATGATACTCACTCTCATTCCTGTTTTGTATTGCACTATCGACGCATGTCTACTCTCTACTTGCGTATGGTTGTGTCTACAGATGGGCACAGCGGCGACTTCAATCCGTACCGACCTACCCACCTTCCCAACTGAATTCCCTGAGATTATTATTTTTCCCTTTTTGATGTTTACGGACATCATTTTTGAGGTCGGTCCATTTTTTTGTAAAAAAGGTTTTTATTTTATTATTTTTCCATTTTATAATATTTTTTATTTTTCACTTTTTAGTGGTCCTCAATTTAAATCTGAAATTAATTTACCCGCAGTTTTTTGATCGGTTTTCGTAATGTAGATCTATTTCCGTACTGTGAATCATTTCAGTAAGGTGAACCAGAAGCCGCAGGGGGGACCAAATTCTGTAATCCGGATCAGTTTCCATATGTATAGATGAGTTTCCGTATTTGGATCGGTTTCAGGAGGTATTTGGTTCACTTTCCTATTTAGCAATCTACTCTCTTATCTCCTAACTGTTCGACTTCCCTCATATTTGGTAGGTAAGTACTTGGTAGTTCTGTCAACACAATTCAACATCTTGACCATGATATGATTGACGAGGGAGCTATGTGCTACACCCACTTGGTAGAAAACCCTCTCATCACCTAACAGTACTATATACCTCATATTTGGTACGGCACTATTCAGTTCAAATGATCTCCTATACCATTACCTACCTAACTTCATGATGGATAACGAGGAAGCTATGTGCTACACCCACTTGGTAGAATACCATCTCATCACCTAGTTGTACTATATACCTCATATTTGGTACGGCACTATCCAGTTCAGGTGATCTCCAATACCATTACCTACCCAACTATATTATGGATGACGAGGAAGCTATGTGCTACACCCACTTGTTAGAATACCCTCTCATCACCTAGTTGTACTGTATACCTTATATTTGGTACGGCACTATTCAGTTCAGATGATCTCCTATACCATTACCTACCCAACTATATTATGAATGACGAGGAAGCTATGTGCTACACCCACTTGTTAGAATACCCTCTCATCACCTAGTTGTACTGTATACCTTATATTTGGTACGGCACTATTCAGTTCAGATGATCTCCTATACCATTACCTACCCAACTATATTATGAATGACGAGGAAGCTATGTGGTACACCCACTTGTTAGAATACCCTCTCATCACCTAGTTGTACTGTATACCTTATATTTGGTACGGCACTATTCAGTTCAGATGATCTCCTATACCATTACCTACCCAACTATATTATGAATGACGAGGAAGCTATGTGCTACACCCACTTGTTAGAATACCCTCTCATCACCTAGTTGTACTGTATACCTTATATTTGGTACGGCACTATTCAGTTCAGATGATCTCCTATACCATTACCTACCCAACTATATTATGGATGACGAGGAAGCTATGTGCTACACCCATTCGGTAGAATACCCTCTCATCATCTAATAGTACTATTATAATACAAAATTTGTATTATAATAGTACTATTATAATACAATACGTACCAACTATGAGGTATATTATATACCTCATATTTAATATGAGGTATATAATATACCTCATAGTTGGTACGGCAATATGCAGTTCTGACGATGTCCTCTACTATTACCTACCTAATCATGTTATCGGTGATGATGGGGCTATGTGCTACACCCACTTGGTAGAATACCCTCTCATCACCAAATTGTGCAATATCTCATATTCGGTAAGGAACTATGCAGTTCTGACGATCTCCTATACCATTACATACCCAACTTTTATTATGAATGACGAGGAAGCTATGTGCTACACCCACTTGTTAGAATACCCTCTCATCACCTAGTTGTACTGTATACCTTATATTTGGTACGGCACTATTCAGTTCAGATGATCTCCTATACCATTACCTACCCAACTATATTATGGATGAGGAGGAAGCTATGTGCTACACCCATTCGGTAGAATACCCTCTCATCATCTAATAGTACTATTTTAATACAAAATTTGTATTGTAATAGTACTATTATAATACAATACGTACCAACTATGAGGTATATTATATACCTCATATTTAATATGAGGTATATAATATACCTCATAGTTGGTACGGCAATATGCAGTTCTGACGATGTCTTCTACTATTACCTACCTAATCATGTTATCGGTGATGAGGGGGCTATGTGCTACACCCACTTGGTAGAATGCCTAATAACAGTACTATTATATCACTGATATTTGGTAGGAAAAATCCCATACTTGAGCATTCATAAACACGTTTGATACGGCTCATGCAGGTTCTGAGCGAATAACCAACCATAATTTTGGGGATTGGGAAAATACAATTACAATGACAGGAAAAGCGAGCTTAACTGAATAGGATGGGTGAAGAGGAAATTAAGGATTTAAGTAATGATAAGGAACTATGGAAGAAATCAAAATGTGGATAGGTGGTGAGAAAAAGATTCGCACTACGGGGTAGCCGGTTTAGGGGACGGTGTTGGTCATAGTTTGTGGCGGAAAAAGTTACATGAAATAAAGTGGATGAGCGGTTATGCCCGTTACAAGGAATTCATGACAGACACACAAACACACAGACACGGAACCAAAATTGTTCAGAAAGGTCTAAAACGCATAACGCGAGTGAAATTTTGATTTTGGAGAACTTTTTTTTTTCATCCTTGAAAAGTGAAAACAAAGCTTCCGCTACCTTGGTGGACTCGGAAGCAAAACAAGATTCTTTCTCGGTACTGTGAGGATTCAAAGCTATGTTATCTTGGAAGTGAGGGAGCAAAATAATACTTATGTCATGTATAAGCCACTGGCTAAATCCTGTCTGTACAACCTTTACAATATGCTCCAACTGCGAAGAAACACAGGTTGCTGTCGGATGCTGGAGTATACCTAGTAGGAATTTTTCATTGTTTGTTTTGTGTCGTCTGACTTTGATGAGTTCCATCCGTGTGGCGCCCAAGTATTGATCGACGCAGGTGGCGGATATGACCTCATGTAATAAGTTTACACCTACGCTTTTCTCCTCGAATAAGCTCTTAAAAGGAAGTTGAGATTACCGTCAATCCGCCATCAGCACAATCGATACCAAATTTCATGATGGCTGGTTGACAAGAAGGTCGGAGAAGGGGGTTGAGAACAGGAACTCTTTGGCTCCAAGCACGTCTATTATATCTGGAGGTGGAGGAGGAGATTGATACAAGAAGCTGCATTAACGCCTTGAGAAGTTGGCAAACTGAGAGACGGCGTTTCAAGGTGATTGAAGACTTCTCATCACCCTCCCAACACCCATTTCTCATTAGGTCCCCATATTTATTTATATAACGTCGTCGCTGCGAAGGATTCTGAAGACAATGGTTTCCGGTCTTCCCCTCCAATAGGGGCGTTTTTCATCTGTTTCCCCTCGTTGTAGAAGACCGTATATCAAGAAAGTCTAGAAGGAATGTGGTGATGAGCCATCCAGATAATAATCAATAGTCCTTCCGCACAACACACCCCTCCAGAGACCATCTTGCCCTCAAGGGTGGCGTTGGGAATCAGTACGCTGAGTAGGTACTAAGATGAGAATCGCCTCGAGTCAACCCACCTCATGTAGAAAAAAACTCTGCAAATTATTACACAATGGTTTATTATTTTTCTATATAGATCACTCGTCTACAAAATCACCAACCATCCAATATGAAGGAAAAAAATGAATAAAAAAAATAAAAAAATCAAAATCACCAACCATCGATCGCATTTCGGTCAGCTCTAATTTGAACGGAGATTAGGCCTCTTTTGCGATTCACACTCGTGTTTTGATTCATATATATATATATTTCAATATAAACCCTTAAATTTTTGTAGGGAGCGAACGATTTGTCCTCCAGAGCTCCGCGTGGTCTCAAAAAATTCTAAAAATTCTATAGAATCTTAAGGAAAAACAATACCTTTATATCAAAATTTTTTGAGTTAGGGCGTTTTCAAAATTTCAAAATTGATTTTGGAACCCTTAGAAGTGACCTACATCAACCAAAATCTTCGGGGCACAACTAGACCCCAAATGGAGTCTACATACCAAATTTCATCAAAATCGGTCAATGCTAAGTGGCAAAAGTGCGTACGGCGTACGGCGGACGGCGGACGGACGGCCAAATTTTTATTCGATTTTTGGATTCTACGTATCTTGAAACGTAAACCATCAAATTTTGAGGGGGTGTTAAAAAATTTTTTTTCTTGGTCGATTCCAAAGGTTCATTATTGAAAATAATAAACCAAAACATCAATTTGCAGTATCTTGAGAATCAATCAAGAACTCTAACTAGGTAGGCTTTTTTTTATTAGTCAGTAAATAAAAGGGGTTTCCCGCTTTTCTCTGGCAATTATTGGTAGATTTTGATGATTCCTGCGGCAATCTTTCAGTTTTTCAATTCCCAAGGTAGATGCACTAATGAATTTCAAGAATCGTTAAAAATTCAAATATAGTAAAACTTTTCACTTTTTTGGTTTATTATTTTCAATAATGAACCTTTGGAATCGACCAAGTAAAAAAAATTTTCAACACCCCCTCAAAATTTGATGGTTTACGTTTCAAGGTACGTAGAATCCAAAAATCGAATAAACATTTGGCCGTCCGTCCGCCGTACGCCGTCCGCCGTACGCGGCACTTTTGCCACTTAGCATTGACCGATTTTGATGAAATTTGGTATGTAGGCTCAATTTGGGGTCTAGTTGTGCCCCGAAGCTTTTGGTTGATGTAGGTCACTTCTAAGGGTTCCAAAATCAATTTTGAAATTTTGAAAACGCCCTAATTCAAAAAATTTTGATATAAAGGTATTGTTTTTCCTTCAATTTAAGATTCTATAGAATTTTTAGAATTTTTTGAGACCACGCGGAGCTCTGTAGGACAAACCGTTCGTTCCCCACGAGAATTTAAGGGTTTATATTGAAATATATATATAAATCAAAACAAGAGTGTGAATCGCAAAAGAGGCCTAATCTCCGTTCAAATTAGAGCCGAAATGCAATCAATGGTTGGTGATTTTGATTTTTTTTTATTTTTTTTTTTCATATTGGATGGTTGGTGATTTTGTAGACGAGTGATCTATATAGAAAAATAATAAACCATGTGTAATAATTCGCAGCGTTTTTACTTTTGGAATTAAACAAGTGCATGGGTGTAGAGATTATACAAATAAAAAGAATGACACAAGAAACATGAAAATTGGATGATTATTTCCAGAGAAAACTGGGGAAAACTGTTGATGAAAACTGACCAGGTATGAGAAAGCGGTGGGTGGCAAGTTGCTACTACAGATGGGGGGGGGGGGGGGTACCGAGCTCCTGTTCGTACAAGATTAAACTAACTGAGAAGCCCTGAACCCCTCAATGATACGGTGGACCTGGAGGACATAAATGCTACGGTCGGGTTGAATCCAACCCAGCATACGTTTTTAGAGGAACATTTTTTTTAAATTGTAATATAAACAGCTTCATTTGCTCAAACAGTGCGTAAACTATTCCTGAAGGTATTATAAACAATTCACATAATTTTATTATAGTAAAAGAGAGAATTCTTGTAATTAATATCAGACGAAGATTTTCTGTATTATGATAGCCAAATTGAGACAAATTAAGTGTTTTATAAATATTCAGTTTACAAGAACGTTCCACGAAATTTTCCATTTAGTCCTGTTTTGACACGTGGCAACCCTGCCAAGATTCACTGTGTAGGTACGGAAATTGCTAGTTGAACAACTCCTCGAACTCAGAGTAATGAAATGGACAATTCTATGAGCACTTTAAAGATGTCTGAGGTGAAAAATAAAAATCTCTGACAAAAACGAAAACGGAGCGACCTCAATACTGACGATGGAAAAAAGGAGAAAATAATAATTGTGGCTACGCTGTGGCCATCTGTACTCACAAACAAATATATTCTCCTTCCATACTCCTGTTTCCTACAGTATTCCGATTGATTTTTCATTTTTTTGTCACCTGAATGTCCGATTTGGTTCATACTCTTTTGAGTTCTTGGTAGTTCTGACGATTTTCAATCAGGTCACCAACCGAAGGGAGGGAGCTACGTGCCACACCCACTTCACAGACAGCTGACACTAAACGTCCGATTTTCCTCATGATTGGTTGGGTAAGACTCGGCAGTTCTGACGGCTTCCTATAAGATTGGGAATCGTGATCCCTGTTCCTTTGGATTTTTAGAGTCGGTCAAAAATACAGTTTAATTTACTTCTCAAACCTAGCATGTGGTGCCCCAAACAGAAAAGCTTCCAATACTTTCTGTTTGAAGTGCAGCATAAATTATCCCCAATTTAGATGAAGCGTTTTCGCACCTGCCAGCTTTCACCTGTAACGTTGAAATTTGCTGTTGTACGAGATAAGCTTTACGACACGGAAGGTCGATGATGCAGTATATAAAGCGTTAGTCGGGATCAACCCAGCTCTTGATGTCCATTAATAATCCATCCCTCGTCCATTGAGCGAAGGAGGGCAATCTGCTGTAGGGCCCATCCTCTGCCGCGACCCCGTAAATATGCATTATGAGTGCTCAGCTTATGCACCGTTCAGGCCTCTGGGGATAGTTAAGAGAAGGGCGATGATGATAAGGGGGGAAAGGGACGCATTATTACCTAAACCAGCGGCTGGGCGGAGAGAGGATTTACACAACCTTCAGAAGAGCACAGAATCGATAAGTCGTTAGTCTATGGCGAATTATGACGAGAAGTCGTTGAAGAAAATTCACGTTTTTCCGCGTTCAAACACTAATTTCTTCCCTAAATTTATACGTAACAAATTGTTTTCAATAGACCGTTGGAAAGCTGAGATACTTAGGGAGTTTTCAAGTAGAGTGTCTCTCAAAAACAAATGTAATAAAATGTAAAAAAAGGGGGGGAAAATACAACAATTTTATTAAATAAAGGAAAATTATCAAAATATTAACATTGAGCTCCGTTACTCACTCATGAGATCTGCTCAAGGTATTTTTGTATCGCATGAGGGTGGTGCGAACAACACATCCAACGGTACCCTTACTTTTACATTACTTTACAAGGTAAAGTATGGTGAGTTAGAGTCATTTTAGTGATATACGGTTAAAAACAAGAAACAAATTTAAAAATTAAAATACACATGAAAACAAGAGGTTAAATTAAATTTAAAGGGGGAAGTTTTGTTAGAAAGAAATGTTGTTTGAAAATTAGTTGAAGGATCGATCCCTCGAAAAAAATCTAGGGGGAACTTTTCTTTGGGAAATTAGTTGTAGAATCGATCCCTTGAAAAAACTCTAAAGGGAACTTTTCTTTGGGAAATTAGTTGTAGAATCGATCCCTTGAAAAAACTCTAAGGGGAACTTTTCTTTGGGAAATTAGTTGTAGAATCGATCCCTTGAAAAAACTCTAAGAGGAACTTTTCTTTGGGAAATTAGTTGTAGAATCGATCCCTTGAAAAAACACTAAGGGGAACTTTTCTTTGGGAAATTAGTTGTAGAATCGATCCCTTGAAAAAACTCTAAGAGGAACTTTTCTTTGGGAAATTAGTTGTAGAATCGATCCCTTGAAAAAACTCTAAGGGGAACTTTTCTTTGGGAAATTAGTTGTAGAATCGATCCCTTGAAAAAACTCTAAGGGGAACTTTTTGTTGGAAATTTCCTAAGTAGTTGTAGGATCGATCCCTTGAAAAAACTCTAAGTGGAACTTTTCTTTGGGAAATTAGTTGTAGAATCGATCCCTTGAAAAAACTCTAAGGGGAACTTTTCTTTGGGAAATTAGTTGTAGAATCGATCCCTTGAAAAAACTCTAAGGGGAACTTTTCTTTGGGAAATTAGTTGTAGAATCGATCCCTTGAAAAAACTCTAAGAGGAACTTTTCTTTGGGAAATTAGTTGTAGAATCGATCCCTTGAAAAAACACTAAGGGGAACTTTTCTTTGGGAAATTAGTTGTAGAATCGATCCCTTGAAAAAACTCTAAGAGGAACTTTTCTTTGGGAAATTAGTTGTAGAATCGATCCCTTGAAAAAACTCTAAGGGGAACTTTTCTTTGGGAAATTAGTTGTAGAATCGATCCCTTGAAAAAACTCTAAGGGGAACTTTTTGTTGGAAATTTCCAAAGTAGTTTAATTTTAGTAATTTTCTAAGTAGTAGATCGATCCCTTGAAAAAACTCTAAGGGGAACTTTTCTTTGGGAAATTAGTTGTAGAATCGATCCCTTGAAAAAACTCTAAGAGGAACTTTTCTTTGGGAAATTAGTTGTAGAATCGATCCCTTGAAAAAACTCTAAAGGGAACTTTTTGTTGGAAATTACCTAGTTGTAGAATCGATCCCTTGAAAAAACTCTAAGGGGAACTTTTTGTTGGAAATTACCTAGTTGTAGAATCGATCCCTTGAAAAAACTCTAAGAGGAACTTTTCTTTGGGAAATTAGTTGTAGAATCGATCCCTTGAAAAAACTCTAAGGGGAACTTTTCTTTGGGAAATTAGTTGTAGAATCGATCCCTTGAAAAAACTCTAAGGGGAACTTTTTGTTGGAAATTTCCTAAGTAGTTGTAGGATCGATCCCTTGAAAAAACTCTAAAGGGAACTTTTTGTTGGAAATTACCTAGTTGTAGAATCGATCCCTTCAAAAAACTCTAAGAGGAACTTTTCTTTGGGAAATTAGTTGTAGAATCGATCCCTTGAAAAAACTCTAAGGGAACTTTTTGTTGGAAATTACCTAGTTGTAGAATCGATCCCTTGAAAAAACTCTAAGGGGAACTTTTTGTTGGAAATTACCTAGTTGTAGAATCGATCCTTTAAATATTGGACACATGATGTCGGATATGATGGCGGATTCCACTACTATATTGACGATAGCATACCCAATCAAATTTATTGAGGAACAATCAAGAATCCGCTACCCAATAACACCTGAACTGTATTACTGCATCGTGGATTTTGGTTGCAACACTTTTTCACATTTTCATCATTAGGTTTAGACTTCTAACTTAGTAATGAAGCTTCGAAACACAACTCCTGCTGCCCAAATAATGCTCGGAACGCCCTTCATTACTTCAACATCCAAACCTTCATCAACTTCATTAAACCACAATTTTATCATTACACAAATAACTTTATTTTGAAAAAATGCGACTGAGGGTCGGTTTATCAGTCACCAAAGTTAACGGGGGTTTACGTATCCCCCTGTTAACTTTAACGGTGGTATAACTTATGGATACTATAAAGGTGCCGTTTATCAGTGCGAAATTTACACCCGGGTAACTATTAACTGGCTGGTAAAATTAACTGTCTGTTAGGCCGAATAATCGATTATGCATGGAAGAAATACTTCTTCCATGTAATAAAATCGAGCTTCCTCCACATAAAAAAATCGTTTTCGCGGTGTGTTTTGCATCAGAAAAAAGAATAAATTAGAAGAGGATGAATCAATGTTCTTTGTTTTGGTGTTTTCTTTTCTAGATCTCGGTACATATTTCCTACTTGGTACGGCAGTAACTATTGTTCTTTGTTGAAAATTGTCTGTTCATGACAAGATCCCCGTCCACCGAGCCTTTATGTCAAGAATTTTCAAATTTGCAGACGAAATAATTCGTACGTTAATAAAGAAGTAGGTACCCTTTTCTATTTCGAAAATTTTCGGCGTGTGACCCTCCTGGCGAATGAATTTTTACATGCGTGCAGTCCATAGCACCTACAGCTCCAGGAAACCTGGCTTTTTTGTTTTTTTAATAAAATTCCATCCGAGATTGAAATAATACCTACTTCCTTGGTTGCTGGTATTCTGATAAATTGGGCGGATAGCCTGGCAGTTCCCAGGGACACCAGCTTGACAATTTTACAGGCATTTTTCTTTTACTGACGCCACTAAAGTCGCCGACAGACACCAACATGGTTTTTTATACTTTTATCCAACCAAAATCTCATCAAAAAATCGCAATCGTCCCACTTCTCCAAATGGTCAATCCGTGATCAAACTATGTTGCCGCCTTTCTTCCTTCCGCCTTCTTCCCCACTGCAGGAATTCGACCAAGAACACACATCTTCGTCGCTGCTGTCTGAAAAAGAGCCCCACACATCCATTTTCGATTGTAGCATAATTGACTAACAATCAACAACGCAATTTGCAAAAACGAACGTTCTGGGAAACAAAAACACGAGAAGTGACTCTCTTTGAGGTTAAAAAGCCTTGCATAAATCGAGTTACCCCCCCGTAACTTTTTATCCGGTCCTCGGACGACCAGTTAACTTTAAACTACGGATAACGGCTATCCGGGGACTGATAAACGCGAGCGATTGAGTTACCCGATGACCGTCGGATAAATCTGCTTTACCGGGTGGTAAAAAGTGACTGATAAACCGGCCCTTAGGTAATTTTTTTAAAACACTAGTTGGAAAAACTCACATTTAGAACCTCACAGTATCAAACCATAATATTATACAATGTTGAGGCACCAGGCTACTTTAATCGATTTAGGATATAGCCTTAAGGCATTATTATCTTGTGCAGATCAAGATCTGTTTCCATTAATGTGGGTGGTCATGGCGTAATAGGGGTTTTGCAATTATTCAAACCCCATTGAATAATTGCTTAAACATCATTGTCTCTGATGAACGGAGCGAAGACACAGCAGTTATTGTGCAACCGAAGGTGACCGACTTGCAAATGTCGTAGATTCAACAATTACATGCACGACTACTTAATAATGCTCTGAAGGGAGTAAATTGACAGAAGTCCGGTCTCCCTGAGGGAAATTAAGATCAACGATGTGCACTACAAGAGTAACTTCTCTTCTATTCTTCCTTGAATCCAGAAATTTGTCAACCATCATCTCAGGACCCTTGAAAGTTACCTGAAGGATAATTATTCAAAATTTAGTACTAGATCATCACTGACCTGTGATGGGTGGAGAAGTGGATGCGCAGAGGGTGGCCCGAAGTCGATCGTCGGACGCGGCGGTGAGCGGCCAATACCTGTTCCCCATCGAACACGGCAGGCTCGTAATGCCGGATGAATTCCGTCAAAACGAAACCTGGAACAACAATATCAACCCGTGTGAGCATTTCGGTCAATTGATCAATCTGATAGTGCCTTTTGGGAGACACTGTAGCCACTACTTGGAAAGGATCAATGAGATTCTCAGCTGCGACAATGTAAATGGGTTTTTAAATTTATTTATTTACAGTTGCATAAAACCACACACAATTGTTTTACATGGATACTAATTATCCATGTAACAATTATTGTTACAACTTTATTGCAGGGCAGAAGGCTGAGAGCCTGTATCGCCCTACAAGAGTAGCGCCCAACAACTTCAAACTTGACTTTACATGGATCAACTGCATCTATACATAAATCATACTTTACTTACATCAAATAATTTGAATCTTAACATTACATACATCAATTGAAATAAACATACGTCAATAATAAACATTGCGTCGACACAAATTACCATCTGGCATTATACCATCCTAAACATAAATGCTCCTAACTATATTCTCCGCCCCCTCCCTACCCAGCCTCACTAACCATTCATATATTTTCTTTTTATATGCCACACGCGTACATAATAGTGGGGATTTTAGGGGAGAATCTACAACTCTAAGGACCATATAAATTATACAGTTTGGACTTCTTGTTGTCAGCATAAGAGCAGGCCTCGGTGCAACAACATTTCCCATCAATACAAATCTGGTCTGATAATCATGATTTTGGCTTTGTTGAACTATGGTAGGGTTTCTGTGGTATACTAGTAGAAGGGATTTCAAAAATAACTGTCTCGGGGTAAAAACTTTAAACTCATTCAATAAGTTAAGACTAGAGTACCGACGTTCCTTCCTCATTATCGTCTTAATAATAAATGGGGTGTGCGCATGGGTCGGAAAAACTGTTTATTATTTTTAAGCCTGCAGTAGTGGGGACCTCTACTACGCGTGTTGAGGTAGCTACGTAAGGTTGACGTGTTTTACTTCAGGACTCACTCCTACTACAAATTTTATTATTATTTTTTCATGTCTTTGCTTTGGCACATGAACTGAAAAATCGTCACGAAAACTAAGCAAATCTTGCTCACGCGACCAATAAATAAAATAGACTCACTGTGTTGCGTAGAGAACAATCAACAACCTTACATTTTGCTTTGGCACATGAACTGAAAAAAAACCTCAGATAGTACTTAGAGAATTCTTTAAAAAATTGGCGAAACACAAACGGTGGATACAGCTTTCGTACAAGTAGGCAACCACGAGAGACATTTTATGTCTTATTTTTATAAATTGAGAGCTTTCTAATGAGTGGTGAACGATTTTTGTGGGGTGGAAAATGAGGAAGTTAATTTTCCCTAGGAACGATTGGTTGTACGTGAAAATCATCAGAAATTTCCACGTAACGCTCCCCTCGTAACGCTCCTCGCGTGACGATTTTTCATTTATGTGCCATAGTAAAGACATAAATTGTCAAAATCGTCACGAAAACTAAGCAAATCTTGCTCACGCGACCAATAAATAAAATAGACTCACTGTGTTGCGTAGAGAACCATCAAAAACCTTACATTTTGCTTTGGCACATGAACTGAAAAATCGTCACGAAAACTTTGATGCTTGGGTACATGAACTAACAACCTTACTTCACTACCTTGTTGTGTAGTGGTTGACATGAAAATGTCCCAATGTGTTGCAGACTCGTATGCAAGCATTTCTGAAGTTGTCTTACTTTTTGTCTTGCAGATTTGGAAATCCTTCAGCTAACTACCTGCGGTTCTATTATTCACACCAGACATTCCTTTTTTTTGGAACTGCAGTAGGTACAATATTTTCTAGAACCTGTCTGATTCTCCGTATTCGTTGAAGATCCCTCTTCTCCTGGGTTTTGGGAAGGCGTTGGAATAGGATGAAGAGAACAATGGAAGTCAAGGACAAATGCCTTTGAGAGGATTAGAATGAGGAACCACGTGAATCATGCCGAAAGAAAATTAGTGGAGAGAGGGTTTTCCCTGACAACACTTGAGGTTTACGTGCCCTACCACTGCAGGGTTGTTCTAAACTAGACCTCATTCTGAGAATTTTAACACCAACCACGACCTTCTAGCGTGAGAAGACCTTTTTTCTATGTTTTTTTAAAAGTTTCTAATGTTTATGTCGTCACAGTGCGCCCAGGCGGGGGGAGCGCGTGACGTCATAAACGTTCGAAATTTTGAAAAATCATAGGAAACGAACATTATAGTCTCTGGGCTGATGATGGGGTTATGACCGAAACCGGTCTCCAATGAAGGGAATTTTATTAAAATTAGAAAAATAGAAACTTTTTCTCTCCACGATATACATCACCTCTCTACCATCGGCAAATATCAATCAAATAAATTACATTCAAATTATTAAAAAAACGCTGCAAATCATTGCTCAAAGGTTTATTATTTTCTGTATAGATCACCCTTCTGATTTGAATAAGATTGAAAATGGCCTTAGAGCTCACTCAGCTGATCAGTGATCTGAGGAGTGAAGAAGATCTCCTCGAATGCTGGAGACGCCTGGAAGAGCACTTCCATTCAATAGGATTAAAAATGGCTTCGGAGCTCACTCAGCTGATCAGTGATTTGAAGAATGAAGAAGCTTTTGAGCAATGATTTGCAGCGTTTTTTACCCACCACAATTTTTTTTACCTACCAACTTTTTTTTTACCTACCAGCTAGGTACTACCTACCACACCATACTGGCTTCACACCTTCACAATCAAGTTTATTAGAAAGAACTAAACGCTTCACACTCGATTGGAAAAATAGAAAGCTTCATATGGAAATTTGATTACTGGTTACGCAGAAGGCAAAACTGTATACAAATCGAAGAAATGAACAACGATCGCATTTTAGCCAGATAAAATTTGAACGGAGATTAGACCTCTTTTGCGATTCACACTCATGATTCTGTTTTATCGAAGGAAAACCTTCAAGTACTCGTAGGGACCGAACGGTTTGTCCTACAGAGCTCCGGGTGGTCTCAAAAATTTTTAAAAATTCGATACTATTTAAAATTGGTGAAAAAACGATACCTTTACTTCGAGAGTTTTCGAGCTAGGGCACTCTTGAAAATTTCAACCCTTAATTTCCACCCCTTAGAAGTGACCTACATCAACCAAAAACTTCGCGGCACAACTAGACCCCAAATGGAGCCCATATACCAAATTTGAACCAAATCGGTCCAGTGTTGCTAAGAAAAGTGCCACGGACGGCGGACGGCGGACGGGGGACGGCGGACGGCGGACGGACATTGCAAATTTGGATTCTACGCACCTTGAAACGTAAAGTGACAAAGTTTGAGGGGGGGTTATAAAAATTTTTTGCGATACGATCACATAGGCTTATTATTAGAAATAATAAACCAAAATAAATAGAAAGATAGGTAGACCTCAAAAATGAGCCGCAAGACAAAAACATCGAAACTTACTTCAGAATCATCGGTCTTCCCCCATAATTGTTATCAACAATGTGACGGAATCACTGAACTCTCAAATGGAAAAGGAGACAATCGCCAGTGGCGTCTCCTCCAGGCTAACATAGCAAACACTGTTTGCCTTACTAAAAATATGCTAAATGGATAAATTAATTTTTGTTGAGATTCTCCTGTTTCCATTTTTCACAAGTAATAATTATGAGATTTTGGAAAAAATTTCTAAAATTTAGGGACTATTTCATGATTACTAAGGAAGTTTTATGGAATAGGAGGATGGAATAAGACTTTTGCGCAACAAACCAGAGAGTTGTAAAGGTTGGTAATTACGATTGATCTACTACTACTCGAACTAGCGCGGGACCCAGCGATACAAGGCAAACAGTTCAAAAAAATGAATTTTGCGGGACTGTTTTGGACGACAGGCGACGATCAGCGAGTAGGCGGGGGGGTCAGGCAGAGTCTAGTATTGCTATACCCCCACCACCACAGCATCAGCCAAGGCAAACAATCGAGGAACTGTTTCGTGACCTTGAAAGAGGATAAACTTGGAAGATGAGCCATGGATACTAATATTCCCGCATGGCAAGACATGAAATATCCATCCACTCACATCATCTCACCACCATTCAGAAATTGAAATCCATTCCTTAGCAACCAGTAATCAAATTTCTTAATGGAGGAATTCTTTATTTCTTTGAATGGAGTGTGAAGCGTTTACTTCATCTAAATAGATTTGATTATGAAGCGAAAACATTTTTGGTAAGAAGTGACAATGGCAAAGCTTTGCTGGCGCTTGATCTACGCAGAAAAAATAAACCTTTGTGTAATAATTTGCTACTTTTCTCAAGGTGATGTCTTTACATCGAAAGCGCTCGCCTTCTGTAATCGACTTACGAATTACTACGTCTCCTCTACTGGTTACGACCGATCCTCCAATAATGTAAGTGGACCGTAATTGTATTCTTATAACTAGCAGATTTAACCCCATACAGTGAATAGATGAGGTTGGTTAGAGAGCAAGAGAGGATAATAAAGTCCGGCCCGATAACCGTTAAATAACTTACAAGGTAAGGGATGTTTGGGTATCGAAATTAAGACGAAGTATCGAGAAAGAATAGATAGGTGGTTGCCGAGAAGCAAAAGACCAGATTTCGAATTAGAATGAGTGGTAATTGTGGGATAGTTCAAATCAATTCAAGAAAGTAAGGATTGGAGTCCTTGTCCACCTTTATTCCGTCTAAAATATTCAATAAAGTGTTTTTTCTCATATTTAAGTAAGTAATGTGACACCTTCAATATGTGGAAATTGATCCAAAACTCGGACGATAATTTTGTATTGCTTTGCCCGGAAATTGTTATTTCGTATATCGACAGTAATATTACATCGTTTTGAAAGCAGTAAATTTTTACTTAGAAAATAGTCGCCATCAATTTCCACGATCCCTCCTCTCAGATATTTACTCTGTCCAAACAAGCATATTTGCATGGTAATTGAAGTGATGCCCAACATTCGACGTCCTGATCACAGAGCAACGTTAAACCCGTTATTCGTCCCGAGGCGGGAACTTTGATTATTAACGCACGATCTTCGATGGGGAGGGGGTGAGATTAGCCGGTGTCAAGCTTAATTTGGGATGTGACATCGTAATCCCAAAGATAAGCGTTCGATCACGTAGCAAGCTAAACCGTGGGATTATGTTGTGTCCCGTCACCCGCCTCGGGAGCGTTGAGGGATCTTCGACGAGATGGAAATTTCAACGGCGAGTTTAGGAATCGCAAATCGACGGAATCCAATCTGTTGGTTCCCAAATTTATTTGACCGCACAGATGCCTACAGAGTTTGTCCCTTTGACTCGAACAGCAGGAAGAGACGCTTCCAACCCCCGTCAGTGAGATAGTATTGCTTCCGAGTCTACCAAGGTAGCGGAAGCTTTGATTTCACTTTTCAAGGTTGAAAAAAAAATTATTAAATTTTACGTTTCCTGAACAATTTTGGTTCCGTGTCTGTCTGTGTGTCTGTCATGAAATCCTTGCCACAGCCATAACTTATACATTTCTCATACGATTTCGATGACATTTTCAGGGATATTGTGGATTGGGTTGTAGACGGTCCCTTATGAAATTTGTGATCCCCAGACTTCTGGTAATCACTGAGAATGCGCAAACTTGTATTTCTTGTGGCAGGCATAACTTCCACATTTCCCATCTGATTTCGATGAAATTATCTGGGATTATGCGGGTTGGGGTGGAGATTGTCCCCTATGAATATAATGGCCCCCAAATTGAGCAAAAGAGAAATCCTTGTAACAGTCATAACTTCTATATTTTCCATCCGAATTTGATGAAATTTTCTAGGATTGTCCAGATTAGCGTGTAGATGGTCTCATCTCATAAAGAATAGCGTTTAGATGTGAAACATGAACAAAAATAATCTTTATGTTCATCGAAGTACGTTATTGACTAAACATAAATGATATAATAAATTATCCTCTACTCCGTCTTGACTTCCTTTGTCATTCGTCCGGATACCTGTAAACACAAAGCAAAGTTTTTTACAGCCAAGTAGAAAATAATTGAGGAATGAGCTGTCAGGAGACGATGCACATTATGTACTGAAGAAGGAGGAGGTCACATTGAGCACTTACTCTGAATTGGTAATATGATGACCACTGCTTCAAATTTTGACATTCCCCAATTATTTTCTACTTGGCTGTTAAAAACTTTGCTTTGTGTTTCCAGGTATCCGGAAGAATGACAAACGAAGTCAAAGACGGAGTAGAGGATAATTTATTATCTCATTTATGTTTAGCCAATAACGTACTTCGCTGAAGATAAAGATGATTTTTGTTCATAAATACCATTTTTACTTTCTCTAAAATATCATTATTTATCTTTATTTTTTATTCCACATCTACACGCTATTCTTTATGAGATATCTCTTTTTTCATACAATCGAGAAAGTTGCGAGAATTGAACATCCAATTCGTGCATAAATACCAAGTAAATTAAAAAAAAAAAAGATTCAGACCTACCAAAATTCAATACTGAGCTTTCACATACCAACGGTGATGGAATCAGTCCTAATTCGTCGAATCTGCCCGAGGACCAACGAACCAGAAACCTTGATTTCCATGAGCGCAGCCACGTTTTTTAGCATTCCAACGTATTTTTCACCCCTAATTAGCGGAGTAAAATTGAAACAAATTATACCATTAGAAAGCTGAGATCTTTGCGCAGTTTTTGATGTAGAGGTACGTGAAAAATCATTCGGAAGTAAAACCTTAACAATCAAAAGAAAAAGTAGGAAATTTTTGCAAATTTACAAAAATGACTTTACGAGTTGATTTTTCACCCCTCACGACCTTACAAAAATTTTTGTATAACCACTAGAAAGATGGTAAATTTAACGCCCCATCCAATGATGTAATTAGATTTTGAATTGCTTGTAAATTAAGCGAGTTATAGTCATTTTTATGGCTTAAGGTTGAAAACACGAAAAAAATCTTAAAATTGAAATAACTCGGAAATTAAGCGTCTAACGAAAAATTGCTAGGAGACACTTTCTTACTCAAATTAGTTGTAGAATCGACTCCCGAAGTTTTTCGGTCCTTAACATGGGACACCCTGTAGATCACTCGTCTGCAAAGCCACCAACCATCCAACATGAAGAAAAACATCGATCGCATTTCGGTCAGCTTTAATTTGAACGGAGATTAAATTTTGCGATTCACTCTCGTGTTTCTAATTTATCGTACGTACAAAATTTAAATTCTCGAAGTGAGCGAACGGTTTGTCCTACAGAGCTCCGGGTGGTCTCAAAAAATTCTAAAAATTCTATAGAATCTTAAATCGAAGGAAAAACAATACCTTTATATCAAAATTTTTTGAGTAACGGCGTTTTCAAAATTTCAAAATTAATTTTGGAACCCTTAGAAGTGACTTACATCAACCAAAATCTTCGGGGCACAACTAGACCCCAAATTGAGCCTACATACTAAATTTCATCAAAATTGGTCAATGATAAGTGGCAAAAGTGCCGCGTACGGCGGACGACGGACGGACGGCCAAATTTTTATTCGATTTTTGGATTCTACGTACCTTGAAACGTAAACCATCAAATTTTGAGGGGGTGTTAGAAAATTGTTTTTCTTGGTCGATTCCAAAGGTTCTTTATTGAAAATAATAAACCAAAATTAAGCGGAGCAAACAATTTATGTCAGTTTTTGTCACAAATTAGTTGTAGAATTGACCTCAGGCCGGTGGTTCGACCATAAAGTTTACACTCTGTATACAGATGTAGAACCAAGATTGTTCAGAATACTCCAAAATGCAGCTCCATTACAACATCTAGAGGTTCGAATAATGATGTCAAATCACAGGGAAATAGGAATCTTCTGATCAAGTCACTGGTTATTATCTGGATGGTTATAATGGATTTATTGGAGTATTCAAGGTCTCTTCTTCATGCACTCAAATGAGAAGTCACGATAAGTGCAAGGAAGCGCTAGTGTTTCGATCCTGTATTGGCGGGACCTCGATCCTCCCGAGTCGCACATTGATATTCAAGAAACGAAGATCACGACGTTATTAATCGCCTTCGTTGCAATACCGCTACAACGATGACTAGGGGGTTCAGGATGACCTGACCCAGTCAGACGCAGATTCGTTCCTCAGGATTTGTGTTAAGGTCACATAGATGAGGTCTCACTGAAGGCCCCTGCAAAGTCTGTAAGCAAGAGTGAGCGTTACCTCCTCGCTTTGGAGCCCCGCTGTTTTGGTTTATTATTTTCAATAATGAACCTTTGGAATCGACCAAAAAAAAAAAATTTTAACACCCCCTCAAAATTTGATGGTTTACGTTTCAAGGTACGTAGAATCCAATAATCGAATAAAAATTTGGCCGTCCGTCCGCCGTCCGCCGTACGCGGCACTTTTGCCACTTAGCATTGACCGATTTTGATGAAATTTGGTATGTGGGCTCCATTTGGGGTCTAGTTGTGCCCCGAAGATTTTGGTTGATGTAGGTCACTTCTAAGGGTTCCAAAATGAATTTTGAAATTTTGAAAACGCTCTAACTCAAAAAATTTCGATATTAAGGTATTGTTTTTCCTTCGATTTAGGATTCTATAGAATTTTTAATATTTTTTGAGACCACCCGGAGCTCTGTAGGACAAACCGTTCGCTCCCTACGGAAATTTAAGGGTTTATATTGAAATATATATATATATAAATCAAAACACGAGTGTGAATCGAAAAAGAGGCCTAATCTCCGTTCAAATTAGAGCTGACCGAAATGCGATCGATGGTTGGTGATTTTGATTTTTTTTTTTCTTTGATTTTTTTTTTTTTTTGCTTTTTCTTTTTTTCATATTGGATGGTTGGTGATTTTGTAGACGAGTGATCTATATAGAAAAATAATAAACCATTGTGTAATAATTTAAAGCGTTTTTTGTTTGTTTTTGTGTCTTTATTGCAATTTTATTATGAAAAACTCATCATAACAAACATATCAAACTAAACTCATCATAACAAATTTTGAGGGGGGGGGGGGGGGGGGGGTTCTTGGTATATTCCAAAGGTTTATTATTGAAAATAATAAATCAAAAGTACTAAATGCCACATTATGTTTCAAAAAGTACAACATCCACTTCGTTTGATTTCAAAATGTACCTAGGTACTATAATATCCAAGTTTGATTTCAAAACGCTGCAAATCATTGCTCAAAGGTTTATTATTTTCTGTATAGATCACCCTTCTGTATAGATCACTGGTTTTCCGTCAATAGCACCTACCACCATCTGTATTCTCCCTTGACCTTCCCTCTCAAATTTCAGCTTCCTGTGTTCAATAGGATTGAAAATGGCTTCGGAGCTCACTCAGCTGATCAGTGATCTGAAGAGTGAAGAAGATCTCCTCGAATGCTGGAGACGCCTGGAAGAGCACTTCCATTCAATAGGATTGAAAATGGCTTTGGAGCTCACTCAGCTGATCAGTGATCTGAAGAGTGAAGGAGATAACTGTTTTTTTTTTATAACTGTTAGCTTAATAAAATAATGTATTAGTAGTTTTAACATAAATCGAAACGCCTTCAAGAACTCCCTGGCAGCAACACAGACTTAGGTCTAGCGCTGCTAGGAATGTTGACATATGACTTGTTTTTTAATGTATTTTCCTTTCTGATGATTTTCCTTTATGATTGGTATTTCTGTTTCGATGTTCGATTGTCAATGAATATCTCTATCTCTCTCATCTTCTCGAATGCTGGAGACGCTTGGAAGAGCACTGATCAGCTGAGTGAGCTCCGAAGCCATTTTCAATCCTATTGAACGCAGGAAGCTGAAATTTGAGAGGGAAGGTCAAGGGAGAATACTGATGGTGGTTGGTGCTATTGATGGAGAACCAGTGATCTATACAGAAGGGTGATCTATACAGAAAATAATAAACCTTTGAGCAATGATTTGCAGCGTTTTTTACCAACTAACATTTTTTTTACCTACCAACTATTGGTAGGTACTGCCTACCACACCATACTGGCTTCACACCTTCACAATCAAGTTATTAGAAAGAACTAAACGCTTCACACTCGATTCGAAAAATAGAAAGCTTCATATGGAAATTTGATTACTGGTTACGCAGAAGGCAAAACTGTATACAAATCGAAGAAATGAACAGCGATCGCATTTTAGTCCGATAAAATTTGAACGGATATTAGACCTCTTTTGCGATTCACACTCATGATTCTACTTTATCGAAGGAAAACCTTCGAGTACTCGTAGGGACCGAACGGTTTGTCCTACAGAGCTCCGGGTGGTCTCAAAAAGTTTTAAAAATTCAATACTATTTAAAATTGGTGAAAAAACGATACCTTTATTTCGAGAGTTTTCGAGCCACGCCACTCTTGAAAATTTCAACACTTAATTTTCACCCCTTAGAAGTGACTGACATCAACCAAAAGCTTCGCGGCACAACTAGACCCCAAATGGAGCCCATATACCAAATTTGAACCAAATCGGTCCAGTGTTGCTAAGAAAAGTGCCGCGTACGGCGGACGGACGGAAATTTTTTTATTCGATTTTCGTATTCTACGTACCTTGAAACGTGAAACATCAAATTTTGAGGGGGCGTTAAATTTTTTTTTTGCTCGATTCCAAAGGCTTATTATTGAAAATAATAAACCAAAAAGAAGGTACTCAACGCCACGTTTTGTTTCAAAAAGTACCATAATCCATAAATTTGATATTTCAAATCTCGCTCAAAATTATTTGAAACTTTGAACATTTTTTCCAAAAATATTTATTGTAATTTAGAAATTTATCAAAAATAACATCATTGGCTTAAAGCACGTTTTTCTCACGTTTGACCAAAACGGATACCTATTATAGTACCTTTTGGAATCAAGCTCCTCAATTGTGGGTTAAATTTTGACTATGAAGATCCGTTGATCCAAATTCTGAGAAAATCAGAACATAATTTAATTTTTGAAGAATACTAAATTTTTACGAGATTACCTAACTACTTAGGTAATTTTAATACATGTAGCGACTGAAGAATTTCAGTATCAAAAACAGCGTGAAAATATAATGGGCCTTGGAATCGATGGTAGGTAACCAGATTGCCTGCCGAAGTATGATACTGGGTCTGACGAGGTGTAGAAAACCGATAAAGGCCCTAGTGAAAAGCTAATAGCAATTACCACCGACCATAGAGCGAAATGGGACGCGTCGATAAAAATAATCCCGTTTTCCCCTCCTCTCCCGCACTTGGAAATCGCATTTAGACGGAATTGGTGGGTGCGAGAAAAAAAGAGGGATGAAAATCGACGATATGAAACAAGGAATTCATCGTCGGACGACGTTTTGAGACTTATAATTAACGGACGGATAACGTACAGGATAAAAACAGAGAGATGTCGCGTCGGGTGGAAGAGAACAAAAACTGTGAAGGTAAAAGGACAAAACAAACGGCGTGGTAAAGCTTATTTTTAAACCAACAAACGGAAATAGGAGTTCCTATATATTTCCAGTTATTCGTGAAAACCAAAAAATAACTTGTATTTTGAAAAGAAAAAACTATATTTAATCTGCGATCCGCAAAGTATTCTCAATTTAGTACCTATGAAAGACGGGATGGAGATGAAAAGAGAAGAGCAGGAGTATTGGAGACATAAAAATGATGGAGTGAACGTCATTATTATTAGAGTTTCGAAATACCACACAAATACGCGGTAGGATGAAGACTCTGCAGGTCGGAGTGATAGGGGAGTAAATCAACCTCGTCCCCAGCTTTACCTAGTACACCGCTTGAGCTACTAGGTGGTGCTAGTGCTCATGCTGATGAGTTGCCGCCTCTGGACTGGATCTGAATCCAGCTCCTGGATTTATTGGTTCTGAATCCTACTTCTGGTCTGT
This sequence comes from Apolygus lucorum, assembly GCA_009739505.2. Taxonomy (NCBI): domain Eukaryota; kingdom Metazoa; phylum Arthropoda; class Insecta; order Hemiptera; family Miridae; genus Apolygus; species Apolygus lucorum. Next base: position 57,298,710 of record CM019182.2, read on the forward strand.
CTGGATCTGAATCAAGCATCAAGTCTGGGCTGTGGATCAAGTTACTGGTCTGACTGGAATTGGAACAAGCTTCTGGTCTAAATGGGGCTGAATCCATCTCTATGTCTGACTGGATGTGAATCCAGCTCCTGTTCTGAATGTATCTGAATCAAGTTCCTTGACTGATTGGGTTTGAATCAATTTCCTGGTCTGACTGGATGTGAATGAAGATATGCGGTACGATGAAGAGCCTGCAGGTAGGAGTGATAGTGGAGTAAATCAACCTCGTCCCCGTCTTTAGCTAGTACACCTCTTGAGCTACTAGGTGGTGCTAGTGCTCATGATGATGAATTACCGCCTCTGGACTGGATCTGAATCCAGCTCCTGGCTTTATTGGTTCTGAATCCTACTTCTGGTCTGTCTGAATCTCAATCAAGCATCAAGTCTGTGCTGTAGATCAGATTACTATCTCTATGTATGACGGGATGTGAATCCAGCTACTGTTCTGAATGTATCTGAATCAAGTTCCGGGACTGATTGGGTTTGAATCAATTTCCTGGTCTGACTGGATGTGAATGAAGATATGGGGTACGATGAAGAGCCTGCAGGTCGGAGTGATAGTGGGGTAACTCAACCTCGTCCCCTGCTTTAGCTAGTACATCCCTTTATCTACTAGGTGGTGCTGGTGCTCATGCTAATAAATGACCCCCTCAGGTCTGGATGTGAATCCAGCTCCAGGTCTGACTGGATGTGAATCCAGCTCCTGGTTTGAATCGATCTAAATCAAGATCTGATTGGATGTGAAACAAGCTCGTGGTCTAAATGGGTCTGAATCCAGGTCCTGACCTGACTGGATGTGAATCCAGCTCCAGTTCTGAACGGATCTAAATCAAGTTCTTGGTCTGACTAGGCCCGAATCAAGGCCCATGTCTGACTGGATGCGAATTCAGCTCCTGGTCAGAAGGAGGTGAAACCAGCTCCTGCTTTTAATCGATCTAAATCAAGCTCCTGGTCTGATTGGGTCTGAATGGATCTGAATCAAGCTCCAGCCCTGAACCAAGCTGAAATCAAGCTCTGAATCCATCTCTATGTCTGATTGAATTTGAATCAAGTTCCTGGTCTGATTGGATCTGAATCTAGCTCCTGATCCCGGCTGTTAGTTTCTTACCTTTGAATATCAACAAACTCTTTTTATTCAGTTGGCAAATGAGAATAAAATATGACGCTTCCTACCTATTCACCAATTGTTCTGAAAACCAAAAATTGGGATCCAGGAAAGAATCTTTTTCTGTAAAATATAATACATCCTAACTATTCACTTATTCACAAATTGGTTCAAATTTCGGTTTATTGCCGATTCGTCTATAAGGATATGTCATGACCAATATGAATGCAACAGGAGAAAAAGTAGCATGAATCCGAAAATGTCCAAGAACTGATGAGATTGATATTTGCCTGTTCTCCGGCACTGTTTGAACATGAAACACCCATCATGTTTGAAGATAACAGGTGGCCTCTGTTTCACCTTTCTGTCTCGACTTCCTCTTTCCCTCGAATTGCCTCCTTCCCTCTTGGAATTCCTTCGGGGTCGCACAACGAGGCTTCACAATCCAACAATTAGGCGAGTTGAGTGGTAAAGCAAAGCGCTGTTCTGGAGACCCAGTCACAGCCAGGTTGATGGTTCGACCTCAATCGGAACAATGCGGATAGAATCCTAGGCATTCGGAACGTTCGAGAATTCGTATCTCCATTTGTGGTTTAGGATCACTATCGGCCATTCAGGAACAGGAGTTAATAAGGAATGCGAAGCTAAGCAGATCTGGCTTCAAAGTGAGGAGAAATATACTACTTAAGAGCAACGAATCTCTCAGATCTTAGAGATACTTCACTGGTTTTTGTTCGCCACTCTATCTATTCAAATCGTGTTTCACATGAACAATCCTACAATATTACTCTTGTATAATCTTCCTCCTAGCCTACACCTAAAGTGTCTGAAAATTGCTTGGAAATTTTTGAAACCTCATTGAATTATAATGGATTAAATTGCTATTGGATTATATTTTCCACTACAAGTCTGCATATTTATTAATCCTAATTGGACCATTGTGTCACTAGGGTCACTGAAAACATCCCAGGAACTCAACAACTTCATTTACCATCTGGACTTCGAGGTCGCGATGGAGATCGTCAGTCAGGACGTACCAAGAAGTATCTTAATATACTCCTGAGTATCTCATTCCGTACTGTTTGTATGATTTCCCTTTTGCTCTTCTTGGTAGGTACCTGAGAGTTAAAACAGGTAGCAAGGACACTGATTGTGAGAACAATCCTTCTCAGGAGGAGATTCCCCCCGCTGCTTGCAGCGAGGGGGGGGGGGTGAGGACCATAGAGTTTGTCTCCAGGAATCCTTTAATCAAATATTAAAGGATATTTAAGGTTATTTAAAAAAAATTAATTAATGTTTTTTTTAACTTTTATTTTAAAGGTAGAATCCTTAAAAATAGAAAAGATCCTTGCTCTTTATGGTACATCCCCACAGAGGGCAGCCATTGGTCCAAACAAATTGAAACATTTGCTCGTTCAGAAGCACTTTGTTGTGTATGGGCATTTTTTAATTTATTCCAATGAGCCAATATACCTTTTTTGAATCTTAACATGGTCTTTCCATTAGCGGCATCACAGGTCTTGCCGAGGTATTTAGCAGTTTCCGCTTGAGCCACTGTATGGTAGTTTATTTCTAAAGGTATGGAATTACCTTCATAAATGTAAAATTTATGTGCGTTGACTTCGACAAGATTTTTGTCCGTATTTTGGTCCAGCGGTGGATGTTATGGACGGATACCAGTAATTTTTCGAGGCTTCTTCTATCGTAGTGCCAACTACTAGGATTGCTGAGCCACCCGCAAATGTTTCTTGATGACAGTTCATAATATGAAACTATATTATAGTTTCTGATGATTTGGGAAGGTCCCTCGTATAAAGTACATAGAGCAATGGTCCAAGCACTCTTCCTGGGGGTACTCCTGCTTTTAATTACCAGAGTTGAGAGTGTACATCTGCTTTCTGTTAAATAGGAGACAAAAATCCTATGGTACTGAATGGGGAGATTTCTTGGTAGTTTTGCTTGAAGCCCCTTGTGCCAAACTTTGTTAAATGCCTGAAAGACGTTTAAGAATATTGCAGAGCAAATTTTCGTCTCTTCGAAACATTTCTCTATCCCACTGGTAATTCGGCGTACTTGATCTATTGTTGAATGTTACACTCTGAATCCAAATTGGTGATTAGGAGAGATTAGGTTTCTTACTTCGATTATTGGCTTCAAACTTTCCAAGAGGAGTTACTTACTCGAAGAGCTCGGAGATGAGTACAACATCCATGACACACTTTTTTGGTATTATTGTTTTAGGTGATGTATACTATTCGCACAAGGTGCTGTCTAGCTGGAAATATCCTCTAAATCTAGGCATGAAAGGTGGGCGCCATTCTAAAACACGTATCCATTTTATTTGCAACTTAAAACTACCACCCAGAAAAAAAGTTCCAGAACACTGAATACACAACGGCTATTGAGCAGAAGTTTGGTAAGTGATAAGGAGAGAAGTTGGTGGAAGAGCAGGTTTCTCAAGTCCAAACTAGAGTTCTAGAGGAAGCGATGGAGGTGTTAAGTTGAAGATGGCGGTGGAGAGGGGGAGGGGGAGAGTTTGACGAGGAAGAAACAACGCGCAGCAATAATAAATATAATCTGATATAATTTTTCTACAATTATTTATCCAAGTACACGTGACATGAGAATAAGGATGTGTATCGGAGAAAGGGAATAACTTTAAATCGATGATCATAAGAATATAGGTTCATGAAGAAAGAGAGGATTTAGACGTTGTTCGTTTATACAATGTGAACAGTAGATTTCTACTTTCTTGAGCGTTTTGGGGCAAGTAAGTTCACTCAACGTTTCCACATAGCAAGACCACTAAAAAATTTCTTAAGTAAGAAACACAAACCTACAGACTTGATGCCGATCTTCTACTGCTCCTGTCGGAGAAAATGTATCCAATGTTTATGATTATAGTAAGTGTAATCGTTATTGGAGATGTCTGGTTGTCCTATTTGCAATGACTTTGAGAAATACAGAAGAGGAAGTACAAACAATGCCAAGCAAGAGGGCAGTATAAACACAATCAAAGGAGTGAACCGACTAAACAAGGCCGAAGACCTACAAAAGAATAATCCCACCTACACCAACATCTTTCGCCAGAAAAATGAGACTGCTCTTTTTTCTGTTAATCGTTAATTCCTTATAACACAAAAGGTAGGTAATCTGATAAAATATAGGAAGGTACCTATCGGAATTCGTATGAGCTCCTTGAAAATTGTCTACCCCTTGGAAGTGACTAATTATAGCGGATGGAAGTTCTTTTGGTTTATTATTTTCAATAATGAACCTTTGGAATCGAACGAGAAAAAAAATGTAACACCCCCTCAAAATTTGATGGTTTACGTTCACTTTTGGTTCACTTTTGCCAGCATTGACCGATTTTGATGAAATTTGGTATGTAGGCTCCATTTGGGGTCTAGTTGTGCCCCGAAGATTTTGGTTGATGTGGGTCACTTCTAAGGGTTCAAAAATGAATTTAGAAACTTTGAAAACGCCCTAACTCAGAAAATGTTGATATAAAGATATTGTTTTTCCTTCAATTTAAGATTCCATAGAATTTTTTGAGACCACGTGGAGCTCTGTAGGACAAACCGTTCGCTCCCTACGAGAATTTAAGGGTTGGACGTACGATAAATCAGAAACACGAGTGTGAATCGCAAAAGAGGCCTAGTCTCCGTTGAAATTACAGCTGACCGAAATACGATCGATGTTTATCTTCATGTTGAAAGGTTTGTGGCTTTGCAGACGAGTGATCTTCATAGAAAAATAATAAACCATTTTGTAATAATTTGCAGCGTTTTAGAATCTGGGTTTAATAGGGTGTGCGCCTGGGTAGGGAAAACGGCTTATTGTTATTTTTAATCTAAACTAGACCTCATTCTGAGAATTTTGGTACCAACCGCGACCTTCTAGAGTGTGTAAATCTTTTCCTATGAATTTTCAACGTTTCGACCGTTTATGACGTCACAGTGGGCTGGGGGGTCCCGCCCAGGCGAGAGGGGCGCGTGACGTCATAAACGGTCGAAACTTTGAAAAATCATAGAAACAGATCTACTCATCCAAAAAGAGAACGGCTGGTGTCAAAATTCTCAGGGTGTAGTCTACTTTCGATTAAAAATCTAAAAAAAATCAAGGCGCACCCTCCATTCTCCATACGTATGGAGTACTTGGATTCTTGAGAAGTACATCTAAAAACCATGTCAGCATCTCAAACATAGTCGTATAACATAATTTTTAAAAAGTTACTACTTAGTACCTACTTAAAAAAAAGTTCTGGAAACTGACAAATCTCTTGAAAATTTCTTAATTCAATAAACTTTCCAACCGCATGGTCAGCGATTATGTCATTTCTTTGATGAAAAATTCAAGCTTCAATGCATGAAAACGTTAGGCGATTAAAGTTGTTTTGTCCCCAGAGGGAGTAGTGAACCTGGTCCAAGGTTCCAAATTCCCGCTTTCCAATTTAAGTGGATTCGTACCCTCCTGTTCAAACAACGTTGATGGAAAGTTATTCCCAACGCAGTTTGATGTTAGAAATGGGTCACTGACCGCGAATACGCCGAAATAATTGTACACAGTAATGCGTCAACTTTGAAGCACTGTTGTGAAATTTTGAGTTTTTTTCTGATGCTGATTCCAAAAATGTGGTCTAACGTTAAAATTAGGTAAATGTAGCAAAATGGCAAAATGTCAATTAAAAAAAAAAATTTCCTGAAAGACTCATAAAAACCAAACCTCGAGAAAGGAGTATATAATAACCACGCAGATCTTTCTATTAATTTTAAATTGACAATTTTTCGTACATATTGAAAGACAGACTCAATTATCAACGTAAGTGAAATAGGTAACGTTCGATCCCTTTGGCTTTGTCCTTTCCCTGCATGATAATTACAGACTCGTTGTTCGTTCTTTGAAGTGGTATCCGTGTAATGGTATCCGTGGCTGATGAAGGTCTTCCTCATTGTGGGCTACAGAAATAAATAACCTTTACACAGTCAAGCTACGAATACTGACCACATATATCAACATCACGATTGAAAGTATCTACTGCATAGTTGAGCCCGCCAACCCCCTTGTTCTCTTGTCGCACATGTCAACTTGCGCATCCTGCAGAATTAATTGCCGTCAGAGGATACACAGACCTCCATCCCCCTCCACAACTGCTCCGCTCTCCAAACATACCACCAACAAACGACGCTATCTACCACAATAATTTGAGTTTGATGCTGAACGAGGAGAAATATCGTACGACATAAATTTTCGGTACCTTTAGCGTACGAGAGATACCGTTCATCTGATCAATAGCACTTACCGAATAAAATTAGTCTCTCCGCCATCTATAAACTGTAGGATTCCAGATTACGATCAACAACCTCTACCACTGTGTATAACAAATCACTACACAACAGTTTCTGATAAAACTTTGGGGCGTTAATCACAATTCTGCTTGCAGTTGATTACTTTCAGCCTTCCACTTTTGTGCATTCAAAGAAAGTGTGTAGAACGTCACCTTCTCTAACTCGGGCAGATATAGTGCTGTCAACGAAAGAATACCGTCGGTCAATCCGAGTCCCACTCCCTAAACTACTACCTTTTTGCTTAACCCTAGAATGGAAACATGCCTCTCAAGGCTTTCAATGGAAACATTGAGTAATTTTTACTCCCACGTAGGAAACCTCCTTTTTCCTCGCATTTTTTCTTTGAATGGTAATGGATTTAGGCGAATAACATTTATAAACAATGTGAGCAACTCATTCTGTATTGAAAAATATAAATGAACAAAAATTCGAGTGTCAAATCATAGCAAAATTGGTTTAAAAAAACTTGGAGGTATCTATCTTCCTAACTATTTCTCAGACTAGGTAGGTGTCTGCTGTTTTCTAAGCAAGTTGGTAGGTACCTAAATAACATGTTCGGACTTCATTCTTATAGCAAAATAATGAAATAAATAGCTTTCACTTCTCTCATCAGAAAACAGTATCCCATTGAAGAAGAAAAAACCAGGTAGGTCGCTTCTTCAGAACGCTATCACTTACCATCACAAAAGTTGGCAATTCAGTCTTATTCCCAATTACTGAAATAGATTTTAGTCGTTTACCACAGTTGCAAGTAAAAAGAAGTGAACTAGGGAAAAACTCAAATATCGGGGAAAAGGCAAGACATGATCACACTCAAAGCCAAAAAGTAAACGCAGCCAAGTTCGAATAGAAAGAAAAAGTAATAAAACGAACTTCCCATATGTGTATAACTCAAAATTACGTAAAAATTACTCCCTTGGTGGGCCTTCTAATGGAAATGAGGAGTAATATTTACTCCTCTGGACCTACAGTATTGGAAATGTTGAGTAATTTTTAACTTACCTTTGAGAAGGGTTGAGCCACACAAAGGAGGAGCACCTGACCTTCCTGGGCGCACTATCACAGCTGACTAGAAACCTTGAAGGAAGCATAGCGGGAGCCAGGGGGCGCCACCTACCTAAATTCTACCAGTGTTACCTACTGAAGGTGTTGAGGATTAAGATTTACTCATTGTTTCCATTCTAGGGTTAATAGGTGTCGAGTCTGCCGATAGACTAGTAGGTGGGATAAATATGAATGGAACCCTTCCCCTTCCCAGCCCATTCCAGAAGTGTTGGAAAGACGAAGGTGTCCGCGGTATTATGTTGAACCCAAGCTTTTCGAGTCGCCTTTTAGTGGTGAGCATCGGTTCTCTTGAGGTATTCGTCCCAGCAGCAACCATGATATTTAAATCAGGGACAACATAAGGAGACTATCGCGGCCAAATGAATAGTACACATTTTGAGAAGTGGGTCACTGAAAAATTCGTACCCAATTTAAAACCTGCCAGTGTGGTCGTTTTGGATAACAAAATATGCCGTTTGCTGATTTTTTGAATCATTATGATCTCAGCATGCTTCCAACGAGCAGGAAAGTATGTAATGCGTAGGATCGCATTATATATATTCATCCGCCTCACCTGCAGGATCTGGTGAGGCGGGCTGCTGAAGGGCTGGATAACCTGGAAGATGAGGTTGCAGCCTATTTAGGGAGAATCTTCCCGCGGGTTGGGGATGTGACCATGACGCATCACCAGGGGGGACCTCCTCCCAGAGTGGTGTTGCGTGGAGGTCGCAGAGCAGCTAAACAAGCGAGACGGCGGGAGTACCACCGGGTTCAGAGTTTGTGGAGGAAGCATCCGGCGCGTGTGGCTGCGGAGGTACTGGAGGAGCCTGGGGAAAATCAAGTTCAACCCCTTCTCCAGGAGTTTGTGGATTTTTGGGAACCGCTTTTGAGTGCTCCCAGTCACGACCCTGGGGAGCGTGTGGTTCCCCCAGTCTCCACCAGGGATTCCTTGCGCAGCATAATGTGCTCGCCGGTGCTGTCTGACGAGGCACACAAGTGCCGTGTCAAGAACTCCACTTCCGCTGGGCCCGGTGGTGTTTCTGCCCGACGCTGGAATAAAGCACCAAAAACGATTAAGCTGCTCATCCTCAACCTGCTCCTCCTTGCCGGAAGACCCCCGAAAGCGTTAACCCGTACCCGGACCGTGTTTATCCCCAAGAAAGGGGGAAGTGGGCCTGGAGGCTATCGACCGATCTCTGTGTCCTCGGTAGTCTTCCGCCACTTCCAAAAAGTATTGGCATCTCGCCTCCAGGTGGCTAGTGTCATTGGTGATGTCCAGAGAGCGTTCCGGTCAGCGGATGGCACAGCGGAGAACCTTACAGTTCTCCAAACTGTCATCTCGCTGGCCCGTATTAAACGCCGGCAATTACATCTCGCCGCTCTGGACGTCGCTAAGGCCTTTGACACAGTCAGTCACCTTGCCCTGACCGATTGCCTTCGTGGTGTCGGGGCCCCATCTCGGTTAATCGAGTATGTGGCCTGTCTGTACCAGGAAGGCGTGACGGTCCTCGAGGCAGGAGGTGAGGTATCAGGGGATATACGGATCGGGCGTGGGGTACGCCAGGGGGATCCCCTATCGCCACTCCTCTTCAACCTGGTCGTGGATACGGCCTTGGGTAAGCTGCCCACTGAAGTAGGGTTTGATCTCGCCTCTGGGGTGCGAGTAGGAGCATTGGCATTTGCCGATGATGTTATCCTACTCGCAGAAACCCGTGAGGGCTTGCAGATCGCCCTCAATGCATTTGCTAAGCAGCTAGCCAGGTGTGGACTTGTGGTTAACCCCGATAAGTGTGGGTCGGTCTCCTTGGTCCCGTCGGGTCGCCAGCATAAGGTGAAAGTTGTGGATGGGGGTTTTGTCGTAGGACAATCCCCCATTCCATCTCGATCCGTGCTGGAGGTTTGGCGGTACCTTGGAGTCGACTTCATGGGGGTGGCCACCATTACTACCAGCCGTGTGGACCTTGGTAGAGCACTAGCTCGCGTTACCAAGGCTCCATTGAAGCCACAGCAGAAGCTGCGCCTCCTCCGCACGTACTTACTGCCAAAGCTAACCTATGGGTTAGTCTTTGGCAGGCTTACGGCGGGGAGGCTGCAACAATTAGATAGAGAAGTTCGCTCTGCTGTGCGCTCTTGGCTGAAGTTCCCTCCTGGTGTCCCAAGTGCCTATTTTCACGCACCGGTCAAATCCGGTGGGCTTGGCATTGTGTCTCTCTCGGCATGTATCCCTTCACTGCGCCGCCGGCGCCTGCTAGCCCTTCAGGGGTCGAGCTGGGAGGTCGCCCGTGTGGCTGCTGATCTTGATTTTGTCAGGCAGCAGTTAGCATGGTGCGACAGAGCAACACCATCTGCTCCAAAACCCAGTTCGTCTGCTGAGTTCGCTGCTGCGCTGCATGAATCGGTGGATGGTAAAGAACTCCGACAGTGCTCCGAAAGCCTTGTCTCATCCCAATGGGTAGATTGGGCTTCGGAGGGCATTGGGGCCCGCGACTACCGACACTTTCACGCCATCCGCGTGGCATCTTTGCCAACTGCGGTGCGGTGTTCGAGAGGTAGTCGCGGGACAACGCTACCCCTTTGCCGTGCCTGTCGGAGTGGAAATGAACACCTGTATCATGTGGTGCAGCAGTGTCCACGAACTCATGGGGGCCGCATCCTACGTCATGATGCGGTCGCCAAGCAGATAGCAGGTGCATTGTCATCTAGCGGCTGGGATGTTGAGAGAGAGAGATTGTATCACATGCCAAGTGACCAGGGTAAGAAGCCCGACATTGTTGCTGTCAAGCCCGACCAGTCTTGCATTATCCTGGATGTCCAAGTTGTCAATGGCAGCTTGGACATGGAGCAGACTTGGCGGGCCAAGATAAGGAAATATGACACAAATGATTTACGGCAAGCAGTGTCGGAGCTAAAAGGAGTGGCACCCAACAACATCAGGGTGATGGCTGCAACCTTGTCGTGGCGCGGTGTGTGGTGCGGGAAAAGTGCCACGGAGTTGCGCGAGTTGGGCATCTCAGTAGGCGTACTCCGTGGTATCACCACCCGTGTCCTGCTCGGCTCATATTTGAACTGGTGGTCGTTTTATAGAGGCACTTCCCTTCATCCTTCTCTCCCACCCCCACCTTCCTCATCTTCCCTCATCCCTAGGGCTGGCGTCGGGTGAGTCCTGGGCGTCCTCCCCATTATTTTATTTATTTATTTATTTTATTTTTATGGCGTGCCCCCTCCGTCAAAAAAGACATTTTGTCTTTGAGGGGAGATTTAAATAAAAAAAAAAATAAAAAAAATAAGCAGAACCAATGCCTTTTTTGGTAGATTTTTGCAGAGAGGTTGCATAATACGATCTGGACCAGGTGATTTTTTGGTGGGCGATCTTGAGATTGCATTTATCGTCCAGTTATCGTCCTATAAGCTTGCTCTCCATCTTTTCGAAGATATTCGAGAGGCTTATGCTCCCAAAACTGCTCCCGTCACTCACCCCTGTCATACCAAACTTTCAGTTCGGATTTCGGCACCTTCATTCTTGCCAGCAGCAACTCCACAGAGTGGTCGAGGATATCCTTGAAACTTATGAAAATCAGCAAGTTTGCCAGGGGATTTTCCTCGATACGTATCAAGCCTTCGACAGGGTTTGGCACCCCGGTTTAGTGTACAAACTCAAGCCTCTGCTCACCGATACCCATTATCGAGTCGTTCAGTCTTTCTTAGCCAACCGATCATTTCATGTGAAATGTAGTTATGCGCAGTCTCCTAGCCGAAATATCCTTGCATCGGTACCTCAAGGCAGCGTGTGGGGTCCGATATTGTACCTAATTTACGTATCTGACATTCCATCAGCTCAAAATACAACTTCGGCTATGTTTGCTGATGACCACGCAGTGCTCTCCCGCAACTCGTTAGGCATAACTGCATCTGAAAACTTACAGCACCACCTTAACGACATTTCAGAATGGGCTAAACGATGGCGAATAACCATGAACACCAGCAAGTCCTGTACTACCACATTCACGCTCAAGACGAAATGCCGAACGAACCCAATCACCATGAATGACAACCAGGTACCTGAGGCTGAAGTGGTCCGATATTTGGGCATACACCTGCAGCAACGCCTCACCTACGACTTCTATATCGGTGAGCTTGTTAAGAGACTCCGCACGAGAACCCACCTTCTAAAGCCATTACTCTCTCGGACATCACCATTGTCATTGGACAATAAACGTCTAATCTACCTGACAATTATTCGCCCTATATGGCAGTATGGTTGCTCGGTATGGGGCCTGGCCAGCAAATCACAAATTAAACGGGTTCAAACCCAGCAAAACCGCGTGCTTCGCATGATCACTGATGCCCCTTGGTTTGTAAGGAACAATGCGATCCACCGTGACTTAGAGGTGCCTGAAGTGGAAGATGTGATCAAAAGAACTATGACTCGTATGCATGATAGTATCACATCCCACCAATCTTCAGCGTTCGATGAACTTCTCTCATCCTGGGATAGGACATGGCTCCCCCGACGTCTCAAAAGAAAAAGGACTACGGATCTAACGGAAATAATCTAGTCATAACAATTCGTGTCTATTATGTGTTAACTTATTTAAATCTAAAATTATTTATTATAACTATATTTTTATATAAATTTGCTATTGTAAGTTAAGAGGGACTGTCGCTGGGCAGCCACCCTCACACATGTTCCACTATACTTGAGTGCAAATAAAATTATTATCATAGGAACAGCAAAACGATATAGTATTGTAATATACAAAAAGTTCAATAAAAATATATATAAGTTAAATATGTAATTTGTGCTGAATGCTCCGTAATATTTTGCAGACCCCAGGAAAAACCCCGCTTAGGGCTCTGCGAGCCCCGCGGAGGGAACAGATTGTACGGGCAGTCTTGAGTCGCCCTTCATGAAGTGTAGTTGTTTGTCTTAAAGATTCCTGTGACTTATAATTTAACTGTTGTGGAAAATAAAGTTCTTTTTTAAAAACTCATTTCCGTAAAGCAGTTATTTAACTGGCGCAGTCGGTAGGACCGCAGGAGGCTGAATTTAAGAAATTATAAATCTCAGCCGTGAGTTTCAACTCTTCGCCGCGGAGACCTACAAAATCGCAGGAGATCTTCGAGACTGAAAACCCGATCTGATATTCGGACACCGTCTATCGCAGACCACCGATATCACTTTGGACTATTCGAAGAAGGAGACCGAACTCGGCCGAGAAATTTGGCGAGATCCACCTACTTCGAACAAGTGACACTTCGGGACCAAAGAGGACACCGTTCTCAATAGAACCACCTCGGCGCTCTCTACCCTTCCTTTTGGACACCGCGATCGCAGCTGCGATAGCCACCAAACCGAAGAGGATCCTTCTCCACCACGGACCAGGAAGAAGAGGTTGACCAAGCTCACCAGAAGTACGCATCCGAGCTACCGGCGTTTCGGAAACCTACCCGAAAACCCCTCGATGCTGACGATCTTCACAGCTTTGTGAGTCCGCCTTTAATATTTAACAATAATATTGAATTTCCTAATATTGTTGTAACGGAAACAGGAGCAATAATGGTAGTACCGGAGTTAAAGAAAGCTTATCTGGATATGATTCCGGAGTTCCATGGAGAACCGGAACTTCTTACTAACTTTTTAGAAGTATGCGAGGAGCTAGTGCTCCAATTTTATGATAGGGCAGCCCCTACAAATTTTCAAAACAAATATCTGATGAGGTCCATCTTAGCGAAAATTAAAGGTAGAGCGGCTGAGTTAATCATCAGTGCAAACTGCTCAAATTGGGAGAGTGTAAGAGATGCATTGACATCCGGATACTCCGACAAACGAGATCTATACACTTTAACGATAGAAATGTCCGAGTTAAAACAGGGAGGAGAAACCCCGTTCGTATTTTTAGAAAAGGTTAGGAAATTTCTCAATTTATCCATTATGTACTTAAAGAACAACGCAGTTCCTAACGTTGACCAACAAGGTCAATTTTTCAAAGGATTAGCTTTAAGGGTGTTCCTCAGAGGATTGAAAGAACCGTTAGGTGGGCTATTGCAGGCCAGGAGACCTCCAGATTTGGATGCGGCTCATAATTTACTGACGAATGACTTTCAATTTGGAATTGCCAAGCCGTATTTAAAAACGGACAATAATAAATCCTTCACGAGTTCGCGACCTCTTCAAGGTCCGTCTTATCAGTCGCCTCGGCACGCGCAAGCGGGACCCTCGCGACCCTCGACTTCCTCATATTTCCAGAATCAGCGTTACGGGAAAGATAATCAAGAACCCTCGACTCAACGTCCTTTTTCATCTCCACCACAATACCAACAACAATCTCCCAGATACCCGCAAATTCCTCAGCAAAACAGATCCCAATATCCTACTCCGATGAGTGGAGTACAAACCATCAAAACTCATACACCTCAATTCCATCAGCGGAATATAGAGGGACATGTAGAGTACGAAAGTGAAAGTCGTTCGTCAGAAGAAGAACAGATATTAGAAGAAGAACCTTTTTTAGAAGTTGGCCAGGAGGAATACCAAAATTCCTCCTCATGAATTTGAGTATAAAAAATGAACTGCCTTTTGTAATCATGCCCAATTTAGATCTGAAAATACTTATCGACACGGCTAGTACCAAATCTTTCATAAATCCAAGAATTGCAATTAAACATTTCCAGAAGAAAATAATAGAGGACCCTTTCCTAGTAACTACGGCCCATGGAACGACCCATGGTAAACAAAGCACCAAGGTACCATGTGGAGAGTTATTTGGAAAAAGAAATCTAAATTTAAAATTTTATGTATTCCAGTTTCACGATAAATTTGACTTACTGTTAGGGCTAGATGGATTAAAACAAATTGGAGCAAAAATTGACTTGACGAAAAACATGTTATGTACTCCCCAAAAGCAACTGCCTGTCCTTTTCCACCAACTGAATAAAATTGCAACTTACAAAATTGAAGCTCGTTCAATACAAAAAGTCATGTTTAAAATAGAAAACATAAGAGATGGAGAAGGAGTGATACCATACAGAAAATTGAGAAAATTAGAGATACCCCAATCAGTAGTAACAATAAAAAATAATGAAGCACTAGGTGTTGTGTTGAACCCAACAGAAGAAGAAGTAATATTTAAACAATTGAAACCGATCAAAGTAGAGGCCGTTCCTAAAATTCCCGACAGTAACCTAAACATGCACACCTATGGAAAATTTGACTTCAACCCATCAAAATTAAGGTTAGACCATTTAAACCGAGAAGAAAAGAAGGAAATCCTAAAATTGGTCAGATCCTATTCGGATATTTTTCATTCGGAAGAAACCACGTTAACTTTCACAAACCAAGTAAAGCATCAAATCAGAACAACAGACGAGACTCCGATTTACACGAAACCTTACAGATACCCACAGATATACAAACAAGAGGTACAGAGACAAATTAATGACATGCTAAAACAAAAAATCATTGAACCATCGAACTCTCCGTGGAATTCCCCCATTGTAGTAATACCGAAAAAAACAGATGCATCGGGGAAACAGAAATACCGAATCTGCATCGACTACAGGAAATTAAACGAGAAAACGATACCAGACAAATATCCTCTCCCTAACATTACGGACCTACTAGACAAGTTAGGGAAATGCCACTACTTCACAACTATAGATTTAGCGTCAGGGTTCCACCAAGTAGAAATGAGCCCAGAAAGTGTGGAAAAGACCGCGTTTTCGACAGAACAGGGCCATTGGCAGTTTCGAAGAATGCCTTTTGGACTCTCAGGAAGCCCACCAACTTTCCAAAGAGTCATGGATTCCATACTGAGAGGAATCCAGAACGAAACTTGCCTAGTGTACATGGATGACATCATATGTTTTAGCACTAGTCTACAAGAACACTTAGGACGACTCAGAGAAATTTTTGAACGATTAAGACAGGCCAACATGAAAATTCAACTCGACAAAACGGAATTTCTAAGAAAGGAGGTAGGGTTCCTCGGGCACATAATAACCCCAGAAGGAGTCAAACCTAATCCTGAGAAAATAAGAGCCATAATTAACTATCCCATACCAAAAAACACTAAAGAAATTAAAGGTTTTCTAGGGTTGTTGGGATACTACAGGAGGTTCATAAAAGATTTTGCAGACATAACAAAACCACTAACGAAGAGATTGAAAAAGGGAGCGACAATTAACACAACAGACCCAGACTACGCCAACGCGTTTGAAATTTCAAAACAATTGTTAGTAAACGAACCAATATTACAATACCCAGATTTCGAAAAACCATTTCATTTGACCACGGACGCTAGTAACGTAGCAATAGGAGCAGTGCTCTCACAAACCCACAAAGGAGGCGATCTAGCTGTAGCTTATGCTAGTAGGACTCTGAACGAAACGGAAACTAGACTCTCCACGATAGAAAAAGAACTGTTAGCAATCGTTTGGGCTGTTAAATATTTTAGACCGTATTTGTACGGCAGGAAATTTAAAATATTTTCAGATCACAAACCACTTCAATGGTTATTTTCAATAAAAGAACCCAACTCAAAATTATTTAGGTGGAGATTAAAACTAGAAGAATATAATTACGAAATCTGTTACAAAAAAGGAACCAGCAACGCAAATGCAGATGCCCTATCAAGGATCCAACTTAATGTCACGGAAATAGAAGAAGCCGATAAAATTATTGAAGATTTAATAGATAAAATGAATAGAACTGAGAGTATACTACAAGACGGACAGACAGACCAAACCATAAGAGAACTATTTCCCGAAGGAACACCCCCAACTGAAGCCATAGAAACAGACAGACAATCTGTAACTGCTAACATTGACGACGAGAGTGATCACCAAACTGTTCATACCAATCAAGATAGTAATACCACCATAGAAATCCCTATTAGTGACAACCCCGTAAATTATTTTAATAATCAAGTAATTGTATCGCTTGTAAAATTTAATCCTACAAAACCAAAAATAAAGAAACTCTTTAATCAGAAAACCAGAATATTGCTAGAATTATCAGAAAACAAATTAGAAAAAGAAATAGTAAACTTTGTCAAAGAGTACATTATACCAAATGTCAACTATGGAATATACTTTGAAAACGACATTTATGAAAAATTCTTAAAAATAATGGTTAAATATTTTAAAACCTCAGAAGTAAAATTCACAAAATGTAGTGGAAAGCTAGTCGACGTACTTTGCGACGAAGAAGTACAGGAAGTAATAGCCTCCTATCATGTAGGTAAACAAAACCACAGAGGGATAGAAGAAACTTACCAAAAACTTAAAAGACTTTACTTTTGGCCCAATATGAAAAAGACGGTCCAAGAATTCATTAATCAATGCGAAATCTGCCAAATTTGCAAATATGATAGAAATCCATTAAAAATAAAATATAATGTTACCCCGACAGCGACCAGGCCGTTCGAAATAATTCACATTGATAAATTCACTCTAGAAAAGACAAAATTCCTGACGATAATCGACACTTTCTCAAGATACGCTCAGGCCTATCCGGTTCAAACTTCGGAAAGTATAGAGGTAGTTACTAATCTCCTCAAATATTTTGCTCATCATGGACTACCTCAACAAATCATTTCGGACAATGGAGCAGATCTAAATAGCTCCTTAGTAAAAGAATTACTGATGTTACACAAAATTAAAATTCATTTTATAAGTTCCCAACATCCCGATTCAAATGGACCTATCGAGAGGTTCCATTCCACACTGATAGAGCATATCAGATTATTGAACAATCAAGACGAGTTCAAAAACGACTCGATCCTAAATAAAGTAAATTATGCCCTCATAGCTTACAACAACAGCATTCACTCAGTAACAAAACTGACACCATTTGAAGTAATTAACGGTCATATAGACAACGATTCAGCAGTAAACATTGATATCGAACAAAGACTTGCTTCTAACTTCGTACAACAACATAAAGAAAAGACAAAATTATTATACTCCACTATTAGAGAGAAAAACCAAAACCAAAAGGAGAAAGTGATCAACAGTAGAAACCTATCTAGAGAAGACCCACCAGATATACCGGCCGAAGTTTATATAAAAAATAAACAATTACAGGCAAAGACTAAAAATAAATATGCGAAAGAGAAAGTAGTTAGAGTAAATGTCGATAGAAACACGGCAGAGATTCAGCCTCGTCATTACAATACGAGAAGCAAAGTTCATCTCTCCAATATTAAGAGACCTAGGAAACAAAAGAAAATTACAGAAACTACTTCCCAAACTAACCCACCTACTGACGCTGTTCCAGGGCCCTCGGGCTTACGACAGGACGATGCGCCGAAATAAAAGACATAAGCGGTAATCCCGGTTGTCTTACCTATTCGGCTAGGTACGGCAAAAATAACTACAACGGACCACACGTTGATACACTACTATAAGATCAACGGACTTATACGAGAATTCGACAAACTGAAGTTTAAAAATGTAGAATTATTTAAGAAACTTAGAGTAGATGAAAGAATATCTAGGGAATTAGATGAATATTCAAGGGTTGTAGATTATACTGTAGATATTATTCAAGAAAAAATAGATAGCATAAAACATGTAGACAGTAGAATGAAGAGGGGATTAATCGATGGGCTAGGTAGCGTAGTAAAAGCTATAACGGGAAATTTAGACTCAACCGACGCAGAAAAATATGACAAATTTATAGAACAAATTAGAAACAATAATTTAAACTTTCAAGATCAACTAGACGCTCAATTCTCCATCAACAGTGAACTAATAGAAGAATTTAATGAAACAATTAGCACCATCCAATTCAACAACAAAGAAATACAAAATAAAGTGGTAGAATAAACAGCTTAATTAAAACCAATAGTTTAAAAATCGAAATTGGAACGGCCAGAGAATTAGTGAATCATCTACAACTAGTTTTCAACCTGATATTAAATGTAGTCCAAGACATAGAGAACTCCTTGACCTTTTGCAAAATGGGATCCCTTCATCCCAGTATTCTTACTACCAAACAATTGTATGACGAACTTAAGAAAATAGAAAATTATTACCAAGGAAAACTACCTTTAGAGATCAATTATGAAAATATGTTAGAATTAGAATCCCTGATTAAGGTTAATTGTAAAGTTCGACCTGAAGAAATTGTTTACTTCTTAACGTTACCATTGACAAACTCGAAAGAGTTCGATTTATTTTATTTGAGGCCAATTCCTTCAGAAACCAGTAACGGTCTAATATCCATTTGGCCAGATTCTCAGTACTTGTTAAAAGCCAAAGACAATTCTACAATTAAACCTCTTAAAGGTTCTTGCATATCGGGTAGTACCTACTTGTGCCCGACTGAAATTCTCTCAACTTATAATGGTACCTGCGAAAAAGAAATTCTTCAGGGCCGAGCTCCTAAACAATGTCGATATGTTAAACTAGAAACTATCGACAACGAAATTGAATTTATTCCGGAAATCAATCAATATCTTGGCACTTTTGTAACAGAAGAACCTATAGAAATTAGGGAAGAAAAAGAAACAGAAATCAAGTCGCTAAAAGGAATATATCTCATCAGAAATGAAAAACATACTGTATATTTTAGAAATGAACAATTAACTTCTTCCAGCCAGTCGGAGGGTCAACCGAAAATTATTCACAATATTGAAATTGACATGGAAACTAATTATCCGCCTGATGTGTCACTAATTTGAAAGATGCTAATTTTAAAATATAAAATTGAACCCCATACGACCGTTTAGGTCATTCGATTCATCTCACATAGTAGTACCAAGTTGTTGGACAATTGTATTATACTTTATCATGATAGTATCAGTATGTTATTTTACTTTAAAATATCTTAGAAAATCCAAATCATTAAATTTTAGTAATTCACCTCAGGTAGAACCCCGGACTTGTATTGACATCAACCTTCCAGGAGATGCCAAATTCTAGGGGGTGGAGGAGTTAAATATGTAATTTGTGCTGAATGCTCCGTAATATTTTGCAGACCCCAGGAAAAACCCCGCTTAGGGCTCTGCGAGCCCCGCGGAGGGAACAGATTGTACGGGCAGTCTTGAGTCGCCCTTCATGAAGTGTAGTTGTTTGTCTTAAAGATTCCTGTGACTTATAATTTAACTGTTGTGGAAAATAAAGTTCTTTTTTAAAAACTCATTTCCGTAAAGCAGTTATTTAACTTATATATA
>CM019182.2:57318521-57360088 GCA_009739505.2 Apolygus lucorum
TTATACAAGGTCGAAATTACCCTTAAATATAATTTCTAGCCTTGTCACGCATGTCAAAAAAAAAAAAAAAAAGAATAAACGAAGGAATGGAATGTCGGTGCTCTAATTTCAAGCAGGAGTGTACATTACACACGTACCGGTGATAATAAAACTTCTCAAATCACAAGCGAAACGACTTCAAAAGACCACCTGATACCAAATACCGATGAACCGCCGGTTTGAGCTTCAGTGAAAGAGATGGTGGGTTTATCGTTTCGTGGATCCACATAAATGTTTGTCATCCCTTCCGCCCCCAACAATGAAATCTCTCCCTTTTGATGTCAATTCCTCTTCCGTGTAGCCCTCATACCCGTTATAAGGACCCCACGAAGGCCCTCCTCTGAGAACTTCTGAGATGACGAACAATGGGGTTCCAATTCGACCCCTCTTTCCACTCCACAACCAGGTACTCTAACATTAAAGGAACATTTACCTCCACCCTCGCATCGCCTTTGTCACTGTGCTTAATAGATAACCCGAAGTCACAAACCTCCCTTTCTCTTTAATCTGATTCCAATTTGTTTCCGGCTGACCCTAAATTAGGTCCCTCCAGAAGGGTTAGGATTCGAACCAGCGGAGGTCTTTTCCATCCATTCGTTTCTCTCTTTATTGGATTCAATTTTGATAAAGAGGAATCTCGACTCATATTTTATATCAATTAATCAGTTATGCCTCATTCCTAACTTCGACTTAATGGTGTAACTGAGAGTTCTGGTTTCTCAATATTTCTCGCGTCCAAGATATGAAGATAACTACCTACCTAGTTGACGGTAATAGTGTAAGAAAAACGCTGCAAATTATGACACAAAGGTGTATGACCCACATTTTAGCAACTAATAAATTAGTTCTTGAATGAAGAAGCGACGGAAACCCCTGAGTGAGTCAGTGGCGTCTCCTCCAGGCAAACATAGCAAATACTGTTTGCCCTACTAAAAATATACATAATGAACAAATTAAGTTTTGTTGAGATTCTCCTATATTTCCATTTTTTGGAAGTAATATTTAGCCGACTTTGGAAAATTTTAATAAAATTTAGGGACTATTTCATGATAACCAAGGAAGTTAGATGAAATAGGAGAATATACGAACATTCCTTATATAATATATATGGAATAAGTAGGTACATATTTTTCCTAGAATACTAGCCCGCATAGAGAGTTGTAGAGATTGGTAACTACGATCGATTGTGGATGGTATGTGAACTAGCGCGGGAACCGGCGATGCAAGGCAAGCAGTTCAAAGAATTGAATTTTGCTAGACTGTTTTGGATGAGAAAAGACGATCGGCGGATAGGCGGGGTGTCAGTGCGGGGTCTAGTATTCCTATACCCCCACCATAACAGCATAAGCAAAGGCAAACAGCCAAGGAACTGTTTCATGAACTTGAAAGCAGAGAAAATTGAAAGATGAGCCATGGGTTACGCTTCCTTAGCAACCAGTAATCACGTTTAATGAAGAAATTCTTTATTTATTTGAATGAAGTGTGAATCGTTTATTTCATCTAAATAAACTCGATTATGAAGCGAAAACATGATGGGAAGGTACTGACAATGGCAAGCTGTTATCTTTGCTGGCGCTTGATCTATAAAAAAAATAAACTGTTGTGTAATAATTTGCTGCGTTTTTCATTATTGGTTATTCCTCTAAGACTGGTCAAGGTGTTTGCCTGACAAATATTCTCACGTGACGCCACTGGAGTGAGTCAACACCCACATGAAGAACATGCCACATGTTGTCACCCTTCCACCTCTCTCTCCCCGACAGAAAGTACCTAGAGTATATAAGCTCACTCAGGGGTGATCCGGTATGAAATCATTCCATTCGCCTTGTTTATTTCATACTCCACCTTCCCATTCAACCACTAGCTAATTCCATCAGTCACCGGTTTGCCCCTCTGCCTCCATCTCGCCTCAGCTCTCCTCCCTACAGTAGGCTCACTAGGTAAATGTCCCGCCTCCTTACGGTATGTCTCTGCTGAGACGCCGGGGTGGTCAGGCCAGCATATCTCCCAACACTCCACCCTCAGGTCTGGGCTAACGCCGCCGAGGTGACAGTGTAGTCGTTAGGGCTAGGGACAATCTCTCTTGGTTGAGTAGGGGTTAAAGAAAACGCATCAACCGTATCGAGAAGGTCATCACCTTCACTCGACACGCAGACATAACAAAAGGTTTATTACTTTTCTATATAAATCACTCGCCTGCTATGAACACTGCTTTGCAATTGTAACTACCTACCAACCATATTTTCGCTTCACAATAAAGTTTATTTTGAAGAAATAAACGCTTCACACTCAATTCCAAAAAATAGGGGAATTTTAGTGGATTACAACAATCGCATTTTGGTCAACTGAAATTTGAACGGAGATTACGCCTCTCTTGCGATTCACACTCGTGTTTCTGGGTTATCAAAAGACCAACCCTTAGGTTCTCGTAGGGAGCGAACGGTTGTCCTACAGGGCTCCGGATGGTCTCATTCGATTTTAAAAATTCAATACTATCTTAAATTGATGGAAAAATTATTGTTCAGGCAATTATTGTTTGATTTTGATGATTCCAGCGGCAATCTTTTAGCTTTTCAATTCCCTAAACTGATGCACTTATGAATTTCAAAAATCATTGAAAATTTCAAATCTAGGTACAACTTGACTTTGAGTGCCTGCAATTTAGGGAAATACTGACCCGGAACGAGGAACGAACGGCGACCGACTGAGACCCCTTTACATGGAACATGTTATTGCCCAGAGTAACTACCCAAAAAAGTTACACTGGGAGGGTAATGGGGGCGTCACGCGGCCTTTTCGACACTCCGGTTTTCAAGGCGCGAAGAGCCGAGTTTTTCTTAATGCATTTTAGATATAATCGGTGGAACGGCAACATGTTATATCTCAATTTCCCTAACTTTTCAAGAGTACAATACTACTTCATCGAAACAGAAGCTCCTGACAATTCCATCAACAATTTACCCCCTTCTATCAATTATATCGGATTTAACCACATATTTTCAATTAATTAAAGTTACGTGAGTTGTAGCATGTTACCTCATTTTACTCTGAGTTATAGCTGAGTTGTAGTTACAGTCCCCGTCGAGCTTAAATTGAAGAAAAAACAATACCTTTATTTTGAAAGTTTTTTATGTTGGGCGTTTTGAAATGTTCAGCCCTTATTGTTCAACCCTTAGAAGAGACTGACATCAACCAAAAGCTTCGGGGCACAACTAGATCCCAATTGTAGCCCTTATACCAAATTTCAACCAAATCAGTCCAGGGTTGCTAAGAAAAATGCCAAAAGTTTTATTCGATTTTTGGATTTTACGTACCTTGAAACGTAAACCAACAAATTTTGAGGGGGGGGTTAAACTTTTTTTCTCTTGATCGATTGCAAAGGTTCATTATTGAAAATAATAAACCAAAATAGACACAGTTGGGTAAAATCGACGTTTTTAGCAAATAATAAGGGATTTTTGCAAGGATATCGCACATAAAATATTATGCGGTAATCCAACACTTGTGTCAATAGAATCATGTTCGTGAGCTCTAATCTGATCCTCGAGCCTTCTTAGTCCTTACTCGTCCAGGTAAAAGACGTCGGATCATCTTCCGAAGTAGGGGGGCTCAAGACCGTTTGGATCGGGAAAGATTAAGATTGACAGATCCTCGGAGAACGGCAAAAGACGAGGGGACCCGCTCGAGGTGATTGACTCGGGGGGATTCTTCTCGTTCGGGGGAACGAATCGTTTTACTTCCTCGGAGCCCTTCGCGTCAAATCCCACCCAGCAATTCCCTTCAACTTTGTGACAGGATTGTGATTGGAAGGGACATCCTTGCATTTCTCCCCTTACGACCTTTTTTCTTGCACAAAAGAAATGTTTCATAGAATTCCTCTGCCGTCTCTTTCTTCGAGGAGCGATACTTTTGTTGCCGATCTTCTCTCCACCAACATCTCTTCCTTCTTCGTTTCATCCGAACCTAATCGTTTCGACAGAAACGCGTGAACTTTGTGACCAATCTATAACCACCATCCTCACCACTTCGGTCTGGTAAAGGTGCGATGACAGTACGAACAGTTCGAAGTTTGGAAAGACGAATAACCCCTAAATTGCAAATAAAATTGAGTTTTGAATTTAAATAGGTAGGTTTATTATTTTCAATAATGAATCTTTGGATTCGAGCAAGACATTTTTTTTTAACCTCCCCACAAAAGAAGTAGGTAGAATCCGAAAGTCAAATACAAATTTTGCCGTCCGTCCGCCGTACGCGGCATTTTCCTTAGTTCCCATGGACCGATTTTGATGAAATTTGGTATATGGGCTCCATTTGGGGTCTAGTTGTGCCCCGAAGCTTATGGTTGATGTAGGTTACTTCTAAGGGGTGAAAAATAAGGGCTGACCTTTTAAAACGCCCAAGGTCAAAAACGTTTAATATAAAGATACGATTTTTTCAATTTAAAAAAATATTGAATTTTTAGAATCGAATGAAATCACTAGGGACCAACCGTTCGCTCCCTATGAGAATTTAAGGATTGTTATTATGAAAATAAATTAATGAAAAAACGATAGAATAAAAACCTTTCAACAAGAAATTATGAAAATAATTACACAAAAGTTTATCATTTCTATATAGAACACTCGTCAGCAAAGAACACGGCTTTGGAATTGTCACTACCAACCAACTACGTACCTACTTCACAATGAAGTTTATTTGGAAGAAATAAACGCTTCACACTCAATTCGAAGAAATAGGGACTTCCTTCATGTGGAAATTTGAAAACTGGTTGCGAAGGACGCAAAACTGAGTACAACTCGATGAAACGAACAACGATCGAATTTTGATGAGTTAAAATTTCAACGGAGATTAGAGGTCTTTGGTGATTCACAGTCGTGTTTCTGATTTATCGTAAGTCCAACCCTTGAGTTCTCGTAGGGAGCGAACGTTTTGTCCTGCAGAGCTCCGGGTGGTCTCAAAATTTTTTTTAAAATTCGATACTATTTTAAATTGGTGGAAAAACAATACCTATATTTAAAGAGTTTTCGAGCTAGGCACTATTGAAAATTGCAACCCTTCATTTTCACCCCTTGGAAGTGACTGAGATCAACCAAAAGCTTCGCGGCACAACTAGACCCCAAAAGGAGCCCATATACCAAATTTGAACAAAATCGGTGCACTCAAAACGTTGATTTCAACTGTCTAGCTCGACATTTTGAGTCATTTCAACGAAAAATTGGGCTTTCGAAGTGAACCTGCCTCTCGAGAGAACCAACTCAAAACGTTGATTTCAACTGTCTAGCTCGACATTTTGAGTCATTTCAACGAAAAATTGGGCTTTCGAAGTGAACCTGCCTCTCGAGAGAACCAACTCAAAACGTTGATTTCAACTGTCTAGCTCGACATTTTGAGTCATTTCAACGAAAAATTGGGCTTTCGAAGTGAACCTGCCTCTCGGAAGAACCAACTCAAAAGGTTGATTTCAACTGTATAGCTCGACATTTTGAGTCATTTCAACGAAAAATTGGGCTTTCGAAGTGAACCTGCCTCTCGGAAGAACCAACTCAAAACGTTGATTTCAACTGTCTAGCTCGACATTTTGAGTAATTTCAACGAAAAATTGGGCTTTCGAAGTGGACCTGCCTCTCGAGAGAACCAACTCAAAACGTTGATTTCAACTGTCTAGCTCGACATTTTGAGTAATTTCAACGAAAAATTGGGCTTTCGAAGTGAACCTGCCTCTCGGAAGAACCAACTCAAAACGTTGATTTCAACTGTCTAGCTCGACATTTTGAGTCATTTCAACGAAAAATTGGGCTTTCGAAGTGAACCTGCCTCTCGGAAGAACCAACTCAAAACGTTGATTTCAACTGTCTAGCTCGACATTTTGAGTAATTTCAACGAAAAATTGGGCTTTCGAAGTGGACCTGCCTCTCGAGAGAACCAACTCAAAACGTTGATTTCAACTGTCTAGCTCGACATTTTGAGTAATTTCAACGAAAAATTGGGCTTTCGAAGTGAACCTGCCTCTCGGAAGAACCAACTCAAAAGGTTGATTTCAACTGTATAGCTCGACATTTTGAGTCATTTCAACGAAAAATTGGGCTTTCGAAGTGAACCTGCCTCTCGGAAGAACCAACTCAAAACGTTGATTTCAACTGTCTAGCTCGACATTTTGAGTAATTTCAACGAAAAATTGGGCTTTCGAAGTGGACCTGCCTCTCGAGAGAACCAACTCAAAACGTTGATTTCAACTGTCTAGCTCGACATTTTGAGTCATTCCAACGAAAAATTGGGCCTTCGAAGTGAACCTGCCTCTCGAGAAAACCAACTCAAAACGTTGATTTCAACTGTCTAGCTCGACATTTTGAGTCATTTCAACGAAAAATTGGGCTTTCGAAGTGAACCTGCCTCTCGAGAGAACCAACTCAAAACGTTGATTTCAACTGTCTAGCTCGACATTTTGAGTCATTTCAACGAAAAATTGGGCTTTCGAAGTGAACCTGCCTCTCGAGAGAACCAACTCAAAACGTTGATTTCAACTGTAATAACGTTAATTTTGTAAGTAGGTACATTATAATATGTCCACCGATATAATAAACAATCACAACTCACAGTAATTCACCTATAACCTTTAGATCACTTTTCTTACTGGTTTGGATCAGTTTCCTCAGAGATTTTGATCAATTCCGATTCGATCTTTGGATCAGGTTTCTTAGTTTTCGATTGGTTTCTATTTTGTGGATCAGTTATTCCAAGATATTCCGATCAGTTTCCTTTCTGTCTTTGGTGGTAGATCTAATCAAAAGTCTCAACTTACTCGTCACAAAAATTCCTAGAAAGGTTGACACTGACTATCATACTCATATGACAGCAGTGACGTATTACCTAATAGTTTGGAAGCACATAGGTATTAACTCAATAGTACTCACTCCGATGGAAGGTGGTAAGTTTGTGTCTACAGATGGGCACGGCGGCGACTTTAATGCGTTACTACCTCCCTACACACCTATCAGATTGAACAAAGTTTTGCGTGTTCCACCAGCGAAGAGCGATCCCCCCAGTCGACGAAATCCTGCCTACTTGTCACACAAATTTTGGTCTTCCCAAACCAAAATTCATCCGGTTCTTCACGATTTAAAACGTCTTAATAGTATTACTTCATTATAAATCTTCCAATGATTTTTTCAACAACGAATCCAAAAGGTATGTCATTTTATTTAGTGTTAGTAAGAAAACTATTCATCTAACTGCCTGACTGTATCAGGTCAATAGCCTGCTAAATTAGCCAAGAATTTCTGATAAATTAGCCTAGAAATGGGTAGCTTTAGTTTCGTGGTTCTAGAAGTGAGACATCCCGTTACAGTTGTAATAAGTCTTTACTGTTTATCGTAGTCGAGTACAGGATAAACAGTCATGGTTATACGTAGTATATGGAGTGGTGTAATTCGGTTCGACTGACATGAAGCTCTTAGTAAATACAGACAAGGTTAGATGGAGTGGTATTGCAACTCCGCTCAAATTTGCGCTGGGCTTCAACTCCTATTCTCAAATAGACCTATTCAACCGGTGACTCGATGTTTGCCAACTTATTGGTGTCACGAGTGGTGGCAGAACTACCTGCTAGTGTTTGGAAGAGGAGACGGTTGGGCATAATATGCGAGTAAAGGCAGTATGCTGTCATAACAGTGTACTCATACTCAGTGGTATGAGACAAGTGCAGCATGGCTAATATTATTAATCTTTGATGAATAATAACGGCACTTTGGGTTACATCAGTAGGCTCAGTTCCCTTACACGTGTTGCACCCTGAAGTCCCCGGAGCCTACAAAGAAATCATAGAAGTCCAAAACGTACTAGAGCAGGTTGCAGCAGATGCCTTACCATGTTGTCAACTAGTGAAATACGAGCCTCCATACCTGGAAAAAAAGAAAATATCCAAATTAATCAGTGAAAATCAATATTTCTAAATTCAAAACTAAAAATACAAATAACGTGCCATTAAATGGCACGTACTTGTGGCACGTGCCATTTTCAAGTACTTTTAAATTAATAGATTTTATGGATATTTACTATGAAATTACGTTATTATTTACAATGTCTTTACAAATGTTTTTCATCCTTTCCCCTAATCTTGAGTCAACATTTTTCAATAAACCTCAATTGAGGCTCTTGAGCATGAAGTTTGCCAAATTATGGGCAAAATAATAGTGATATTATTATATTAAATAATAAAGTAGATATTATCTACACAGCAACTATGTAGATCGACCCAACAGAACCTGAGATGTCCAATCACATTAGTTCCTAGTTCACATTAGTTCCTGTTTTCCACATTGATTTTCGCATAGTTCTTTCGCATTATTGACTTTTTTTGCCTAATTATGATTATTGTTGTTGATACCCTGCCTACATGTTATTATTAGATAGTTAAGAATCAAATAAAATTTGAATTTGCCTTATAAGATTTGTTCGACATATTTTTTTTTTTGGTTTATTATTTTCAATAATAAGCCTTTGGAATCGAGCAAGAAAAAAAAAAATTTAACCCCCCCTCAAAATTTGATGTTTTACGTTTCAAGGTACGTAGAATACGAAAATCGAATAAAAAAAATTCCGTCCGTCCGCCGTACGCCGTACGCCGTACGCGGCACTTTTCTTAGCAACACTGGACCGATTTGGTTCAAATTTGGTATATGGGCTCCATTTGGGGTCTAGTTGTGCCGCGAAGCTTTTGGTTGATGTAGGTCACTTCTAAGGTGTGAAAATTAAGGGTTGAAATTTTCTTTGAGTGCCCTAGCTCGAAAACTCTCGAAATAAAGGTATCGTTTTTTCACCAATTTTAAATAGTATTGAATTTTTAAAAATTTTTGAGACCACCCGGAGCTCTGTAGGACAAACCGTTCGGTCCCTACGAGTACTAGAAGGTTTTCCTTCGATAAAACAGAATCATGAGTGTGAATCGCAAAAGAGGTCTAATCTCCATTCAAATTTTATCGGATTAAAATGCGATCGCGGTTCTTTTCTTCGATTTGTATACAGTTTTGTCTTCTGCGTAACCAGTAATCAAATTTCCATATGAAGCTTTCCATTTTTCGAATCGAGTGTTAAGCGTTTAGTTCTTTCTAATAAACTTGATTGTGAAGGTGTGAAGCCAGTATGGTGTGGTAGGTAGTACCTAGCTGGTAGGTCAAAAAAAGTTGGTAGGTAAAACAAATGTTGGTGGGTAAAAAACTCTGCAAATCATTGCTCAAAAGCTTCTTCACTCTTCAGATCACTGATCAGCTGAGTGAGCTCCAAAGCCATTTTCCATTATTTGGTTTGTATTTTCCTTCTCCATTACTGGTACGTAATTTGAGAGGGCGGGTGAAAGGAGAATGCTGAAGGCACCTGAGTGGTCACTGATCAGCTGAGTGAGCTACAAGGCCATTTTCTCTCCTGTTGAACGCAGGAACCTGAAATTTGAGAGGGCGGGTCAAAGGAGAATGCTGATGGCGCCTGAGTGGTCACTGATCAGCTGAGTGAGCTCCAAGGCCATTTTCTCTCCTGTTGAACGCAGGAACCTGAAATTTGAGAGGGCGGGTCAATAGAGAATGCTGAAGGCGCCTGAGTGGTCACTGATCAGCTGAGTGAGCTCCAAGGCCATTTTCTCTCCTGTTGAACGCAGGAAGCTGAAATTTTAGAGGGAAGGTCAAGGGAGAAGGTGGTGGTAGGTGCAATTGATGGAGAACCAGTGATCTATACAGAAGGGTGATCTGTACAGAAAATAATAAACCTTTGAGCAATGATTTGCAGCGTTTTTTTTTTTTTTTAAATAGGGTAGGAGGTCTTAGATGAGTTGATATACAAACTCCTTCCACTGCGACCAACAAGATCTATTGTGGAGTGCCTCCAGGCTATATTAGCCTACTAAGAAGGGTTTACTGAACACCCCTTCTCCCCACTGTTTGGCAAAGCAGAGAGGATCGGTGTATGCCACCTTAGAGATGGTGTCAGGAGCTAAGATATCACTTCCGAGGATTGTGTATCTAGCTCGACCCAGTGCTTCACAGTGGCACATGATGTGTTCGGCATCTTCCGTTTCCATGTCGCAGAAGCGGCCTGTTGTTAGTTTGCCTATCTTCTTTAGGTGATAGCGAAGTGGGCAGTGACCTGTTAGCAGACCCACAAGAATTCTGACGTCCTTCTTAGGCATAGCTATAAGTTATTTAGCTCGTTTCTTAGAGAACATAATATGTTCACTACATATTATGTAGTGAACATGTTCGACATATACTATGTACATAAATGTACCTGCAGTATGAAAATAAACTATCTATCTATCTATCAAAGTACACAACGTCAAACGGATTGGGAATGGGGTCCACTAAATTATTAAATCCTTCTTTGCCGAGCTTTCGGTTAATTTATTACCTTCTTCAGGGCTCATAACCACAAAAACAAAATTCACCCTTAATCGCCTTAAGTCTAATAGTCCTTGGAGTACAAAATAACAAATCTCGAATAAAAATTACTGTTTAATCTCCTGCCCGTTCCCGCGCAGTAGCTCAAAGGCAGATGCCAATTCCCCGTTCATCGTTAGTTCCGAAGCGCTCCCACAGAGGCCAGCGCCATCGCCCCTTAAACACCCCCATTAGAAGTCCAATCCCGACCGGTTATAAACCGGAATATAAGAACCAGAAGGAGTAAATATAAGTACAATTAAAGAACATTAAATAGTACGGTATTAGTTCATTTTCCCCGAAAGTACTAAATCAGAACAGGCGCCGTTTTAGCTCCCGGGTTGTGTCCCATTCCACCACCTTCAGACTAGGGATGTCCGATACTTCAAAAGTATCGATATAATATCGTATCGATACATCTAGAAAGTATCAATAAGTATCGATACGATGCTTTTAAAAAGTATCGATACTTTCCGATACTTTCAAAAAATAGGTAAAAATGTCGTTTAAGTTTCTCTCCATCAGTGTGACATCGCTCCATCGCGAGGATAATAATTAATATAGAACGAACAAAACAATAAATCACCCATTTTTTAATAAATTTGTTATTATTAATATCATTATCATTTGTTTTTTGTTTTTTGTCTAGGCACCAGTTTTTGTATTGCACTTGGTTGGGTTAACATCTTGGT
The DNA here is from genome assembly GCA_009739505.2 of Apolygus lucorum. Lineage (NCBI taxonomy): Eukaryota > Metazoa > Arthropoda > Insecta > Hemiptera > Miridae > Apolygus > Apolygus lucorum. The sequence goes on from CM019182.2 coordinate 57,329,674, forward strand.
GGTCCTTCCTAGATGATGGAGGACGGCAGGTTATCATAGAGAGCTGGAGGTGGTGGTTCATCATCTTTGTTTAATTTGTTGAAGTGGTACGTAGAGATAGAGGTACTGTCAAGTAGGTACCTTCATATCGTGGGTGTTGAAACAGATAAAATGTGAGAGAAAAAAAGTATCGCCTCCGATACTGGAAAAAAAGTATCGATACTACGATATATGTCAGAGAAAAAAAGTATCGATACTTATGGGACATCCTTACTTCAGACTTCAGTCCAGATCTCGATGTAGAACTATCTCCCCGTTTACATTTGAGTGCTGCTTATTACCGACGATTACCGTTATTATCCTGTACAACAAAGCCCGTTCTTGTACAGTTTACGTGCTGTGATCATTAAAGATTTATCATTAAATTTATATTTATCAAGATCATAAAGATTTATAACATTGAAATTTATTTCTCGTGTGGAAAAACATGGACGAGTGATGTTGAATACCACAAGGATTTTTACTTTTTTACGAGCATCGCTACTACAGATCGAATCGAGATGGATTCAACGAACAAACACTGATAACGATACCAGCCGTAAACCACCTAAAATGAAGCCACATTTTGACTAATCTAAAAACCAACCAATCGTGTTGATGATTTTAGACTCGGAAAAAAATGTCATTATGATCCCGAATATCACTTCAAATGGAGGATAATTTATCGGAGGTACTGCGCTGATTAAAATACATTCAATGGTCGGTTTCGCGTAGTATCACTCTCTGTTTTGGGAGATAAACGTTTGTTCTATTCACCTATATGTTTGGTATTCTGCATTAATTGTCCTTGTCACTAATTCTCTCCTCGGAATGATTTTAACTAGTTAATTCGCTCTGGCGAAGTTCGCAGAATCCAGAGGGAAGAGGTTTGTTAGCATGATCTGCATGGTGTGACGTTTAATTAGCGCTGAGCGACAGATCGCCAGTCCTGCGGGAATCCGCGTATTGATGACATGCTAATGTCGACGCTGCTTCGATTAATTATCTACCAATGACAGTTCCTCCATTAATACACATCGCGTTTAAATGAAATACATAGCGCCGCATACATAACTGCCAGGTATCACTATCGGAAATTCGCTCGGATCGTATTCGTACGTTACCGAAAGTTTCGACGTGTTGGGGATCACTTTTCGAAGTTAAGTTAGTTCGAAGTGAATCGTTTTGGTAACAAGACGAGTTGAAATCGGTAACCACTCCGCATGTGCCAATAGGGCAACCTTGTAACAAGTTTGTCATCTACCGTTTTCATTCGAGTTCGCTGAAATTGGCAAGAATAGTGCGGGCTAATGGTCCGCTATGAGTTTCACTGTCATTAAATCGCCGGTAGCCACTGCATTTTTTCATATCTGCCATTGTTCGATTCCGATGAAATTTGTATATATTTATTGAGTTGGGGTGTCGATGGTACCCTATGAATTGCATTACCCTTCGACGGACAGCATCCATAAACTAATGTAAAATCCTAGTAACAAGCCTGATATCCACATTTTCAGATTTCTATGTGGCATACTCACTCTAAAGGTTTTGTTTCTTTTCTTAATAAATAAACTTATTGTTTATTTTCAGTAATGATCCAATGGAATCGACCAAGAAAAATTTTTTAACCCCCTCAAAATACCCCCTCCCCCCTCGTTTTTGGTTTATTATTTTCAATAATGAACCTTTGGAATCGACCTAGGAAAAAAAATTTTAACACCCCCTAAAAATTTGTTGGTTTACGTTTCTAGGTACGTAGAATCCAAAAATCGAATAAAAATTTGGCCGTCAGTCCGCCGTACGCGGCACTTTCCCCACTTAGCATTGACCGATTTTGATGAAATTTGGTTTGTAGGCTCCATTTGGAGTCTAGTTGTGCCCCAAAGATTTTGGTTAATGTAGGTCACTTCTAAAGGTTCAAAAATGAATTTTGAAATTTTGAAAACGCCCTAACTCGAAAAATTTTGATATAAAGGTATTGTTTTTCCTTCAATTTAAGATAGAATAGAATTTTTAGCATTTTTTGAGACCACTCGGAGCCCTGTAGGACAAAACGTTCGCTCCCTACGAGAATTTAAGGGTTGGACGTACGATAAATCAGAAACACGAGTGTAATTTTAATTTAATAATTTTTTTTTTTTTTTTTTTTTTTATTGCCATTTAGATATAAATCCAGACCAATACAGCGGATGGTACATAATATGGTGTGTCACAATAAAAAGATAAAATGAACAAAATAAAAAATATCTTCTGTGGGCTTAATTATTTGCTATTAACAGTCTTATCTCACTGGCTTCCCTCAAGTAATAAAATAGTCTGTTTGCGACGTTACGGTCACTTGTAGCCAGGATTCTTCTATATTGCTTCTCAAACGAGAGTGGCGAAGCGAGCACTGGAAACAGGAACTTCAACCGTGGGTCGGCCAACATGGGACATTGGGTCACAAAGTGAAGAGCCGAATCATCCACACCCCAGTTGCAGAGAGGGCACGCCGACGAAAGGAATTCGATCTTCACACCTGCAACGAGGATCCGTGGTGCATGCCTGCCAAGCACTCGCAACTGAGCCAGTGATAGGAGGATGAACATTGGCCAGTCCCGTACGAGATATCCTTGGGGCTGGAGTGAAGACTCTTGGAAGGCCAATAACCGTAGTCTGGGCAAGCCCGCGAGGCAGTTGCCTGTTGCAGGTCTATGTTCCGGGAGATGAAAGGCAGAGAGGTCATGAGGCCACTCAATGTGCGAGAGTCTGGCAGGAGTTCATAATCAGAAGGTAGGCCCATCCCGAGAGCACCCAAGGCATCCTCAAACTGCCTAAACCAATTATATCTAGGGTCACAGGAACGCAGTCTAGAGAGGGCGGACAGGCGCTCCATGCACAGCCTAGGCAGGCGACCTGAGGGCATACATGCAACCTTTCTCAACCTTTGCATGGCCTCCCTCAACATAAGGGTGCTGAGCGAGAGTACACCAACCTCTGCACGCACCACCACATTTGGGGTACCCCGAGGGATCAGCAAGATGCGCTTGTAGAAGCCCACCTGCACACGCTCCAGCGCACTGCCATACCGAAACGCCCACACCGAAGAGCCATACATCAGGACCGACCTCACCATCGCCTCAAAAACCCTCACCCGGGCAGACCATGAGGAGACCCCAGCCCTGACCAGAATGTTGATAACTGCCGCCGAAGCCAGGTTTGCACGACTTACAAAATGGCTAGATGCTCCAGAGAACACTGCAGAACTGGAGAAAGGGACTCCAAGGTACGTATATGATGTGACCTGCTCCACCACATCAGCCCCGAACCGAACTGGTACCTGCAGACTCTTGATTCCTCCACACTTCCTAAAGCAAATAAGTTTGGTCTTGCTTATGTTAACAGTGAGACGGTTCTCCTCACAATATGCCCTCAGAACATTCAGTTTCCTGTTCATATCTGCAACTGAATCGCCCAAGATCACCATGTCATCTGCATATAACAGTACCAACACGTCACTCTGGCCATTTATGTCAAGCCCAACACACCCTTTTGATCGAAAGCATTCTTCAATATCAGATAAGTACAGTGTGAAGAGGAGAGGGCTACAAATTTTGAAGGACGTACGATAAATCAGAAACACGAGTGTGAATCGCAAAAGAGGTCTAATCTCCGTTCAAATTAAAGCTGACCGAATGCGATAGATGTTTTTCTTCATGTTGGATGGTTGGTGTCGTTGCAGACGAGTGATCTATATCAAAACAATAAACCATTGTGTAATAATTTGCAACCCTCCGTCCGTCCGCCGTACGCGGCACTTTCCTTAGTTTCCGATGAAATTTAGTTTTAGGCTCCATTTGGGGTCTAGTTGTGCCCCGAAACCTTTGGTTGATGTCAGTCACTTCTGAGGGGTGAAAATCAAGGGTTGAAATTTTCAACAGAGCCCTAGCTCGAAAACTCTCTATATAAAGGTATCGTTTTTTCACCAATTTGAAATAGTATTGAATTTTTTGAGACCTCCCGGAGCTCTGTAGGACAAACCGTACTGTAGGACCTACGAGAACTTAAGGGTCGGGCTGACGATAAATCAGAAACACGAGTGTGAATCCCAAAAGAGGCCTAATCTCCGTTCAAATTTTAGCTGACCAAAATGCGATCGTTGTTCGTTTCTTCGAGTTGTACTCACTTAGCAACACGTAATCAAATTTCCTAATAATTAGGGCGACCTTAACTCCCTGTTTCTTCGAATTGAGTGTGAAACGTTTATTCCTTCAAAATTGTTTTTGTGGATTTTTTAATTAAATTTAGATATATTTTGAAAAGTTTATAGAATATTTGAACAGAAGGTACCTCGAAGGCCCTATTACAGTCTGTCAGTTTAAAAATAATCTTTCCAAGGGTCTCTAGTGCTATCTGCGTCAGCAGAATCTGTCTATAAGCCCAATCTTGTTGGAGTAGAAGAAGAAAACTTGGAAAAATCTTTGGTGGGATGTCAGTTTACTTCCCATAATGTACAGAACCAAGGAATGAGATGGAGAAGGTTCACTTCATAGAGGAATCTATGCTGCTTAGACAGTGGCGTCATCATTGACGAGGAAATTCAACTAATCGCCTACAAGATGAGAAATGATGGTAGTACCTTGAAGCCCCTTTTGAAGTCTGCCAAATAATTATTTATTATAACGTTTTCTTACTCAATCGATATCACCTCAACTGCTATCCGTTTTGTTTTGAAATTGTATAAACTATTGCAGGTAAAAATCGGACATACTAAGAGATACCTCAGGGTATTAAGGGTTAAGTAGGTATGTGGTAGGTAGGTATCTATGGTTGGTGGACGGTGAAAATGGCAAAGCCGTGTTCTTTGCAGACGAGTGATCTATATAGAAAAATAATAAGCCTTTGTGTAATAATTTGCAGCGTTTTTTATCAAGTTTTGATGAAGTAAAAAAAAAAAAAACAAGTTGGGAGGGCAGTAAAGCCTCCTCCCATCGAATAACATGGAAACATCGCGTTGATCAGAGTACTATTAGGTAGGTATTTATGTACCTGTTGAGTTCATGAACACAAGTTTCCCAGACCTACACACTTGTAGGTTAGCTAGACTGACTACGACTTCCCCTCCTCTTCATTCACCCTACCCTCGCTTCTGAGGCTCCCCAAGTTCCCTTCTCTACTCCCTCTCCGCATCGTAGGTACAAGTACCTCAGTGGCAACTGCCCTCTGTACCCTGACTGCTCTCGATATTATACCCGCAGAACCCAGGACATGGAACACATAGGCAGTCCAACAAGCTAATGATGAAACTAAAACGCTACAAATTATTACACAAAGGTTTATTATTTTTCTATATAGATCACTAGTCTGCAAAGAATATAGTCACTATTGTTTTACAACCTAAGGTACTACCTACCTACTAAATAATTATCTACTTCACAATTATGTTTATTTGGAAGAAATAAACGCTTGAGAGCGTGAGGGTACCCTTAGGAGGCATGTAGGGACGTGATATGTAATCTAAATTAATTTCACTATCAACTCTCATTTAACCACGATTCGTCGTTCAGAGCTCAGGGTGGAATTTATGAGGGAAAAAAATCAGAAATTATTTATTCGTTAATCAAATAATTAAACGGTATAATCCACAGAGCTCTGAGTTGTGTTGAATTTAAAAAAAATGTCGCAATTTTAAACAAATTAAACAACTATACATGCACTTTGAAAGTTTCCAATCTAGGGCGTTTTGAAAATGTTTTCCTCCAGTTTTGGCCGCTCAAAAGTGACTGACAAAAACCAAAACCTTCGGGGCACCACTAGTCCCTATTTGGAGCCGATATACCAAATTTCATCAAAATTGGTCCAAACTGGGATATTGAGTTTTTCGTTAGATGGATCCTTCAGTTTTCCAGCTGGTTGAGAGTGAAGCCAGAATTTATAAGGGTTGAAAATCTAGATGTACACTATCCAGATTGACCCTAACAAAAATTGACAAATTGACCCTAACAAAAAAAAACCAAGTTTACTTTCATTACTGCCAACTTTGAATAATTGTATGTCTAATATGACTGACCAATCAAAAATGAGAGGTCTCACAGGTAGAGAGGATTCGTACCGAGCTGGAGGACAGGCTTTAAACTGACCTAAAGAGGGAGCAGCAGCCACTTGGCGGTGTTCAAGTTCCCTGGTGTTTAGGGCTTGACCCAAGATGAATGGTTATTGACTTCATCACGATCCCATCAGTAGACGCCTAGGTACATCTGACCAATTGTGGCACCAAATAACAACGACAATCAATCATATCAACACAAACCAATTATGTGGGCCGATGTTGTTCAATATCATCTTGTGATGAATCCGGAGAGTATTCTCAAAAATTGAACTATTTTCATAAAAACAACGAAAAATGTAACTGGGTGTTGTGTTTGCGTGTCGGCGAGTGAAGGAGCTGACCTTCTCGCTGCGGCGTTTGTTTCTTCTTTAACTCCTACTCAACGAAGAGAGTGTTCCCTAGCCTAACATGCAGTGCTGTCGCATCGGCGGTTCATAACCACACCGAGGTGCTAAGCACTGTGGAGGCAGCTAGCCCGTCAGCCTCGGCGGTTCATAACCACACCGACGGGAAGACGGGATATTTACCTATTGAGCCTAGTACTTCGAGGAGATCCTTATTCGAGGAGAAGGTTTGAGAGCGAAATGATGAAGACGGTAGACTTGACTAGATTGGCATGAGGAAGCATCCCTGAGTGAGCTTATATACTCATTTCGTTAGCTCGGGAGAGAGAGAGGTGGAAGGGTGACGTCATGTCGGCGTATCCCCCGTACCTCGTCTCTCCCTAGTGGGTGGTGACTCACTCAGGGATCCTTCCGGTAGCTTCTTTATTTAAGAACTAATACTTGATGAAATGTGGGTCATTACATAGGTCCCCCTAGTTCTTAACATATAGAAGGTGATACGGTTTCAAAGTTACAAAGTTGTAGGTATGTGAATTCGGAAGGTAAGGAATTGAACATTCGAGTGGTTGAATCGTTAGAAAAGTATAAAAAACATATGCACTAATAAAATGTTCATGTGGTGTTTTCCGCAGGGCTGAGTTCTGTAGATGTAGAATGAAAAGGCGGTTGGTAGTTGCATTTGTGCGACCAGGAAGAATTTCGTTGGAGTTTTTCGCGGGGTGTTTCTCGTTCTCGTACGGTGTGTTGTACGTCGCCCCATGTTTGCAGGTGCGCTTCGCATTCCCCTTCTGGAGAGTGCGGTTGAGATTATTAAAAGCTGCCCGGACCGAAGTTTGGAGAGAAGAGCCCTGGCCTTGCGGCCTCTACGACGGCGGGGCTTCGGTCCGGGTCTTTGGGAAGGATTGTGTGGAATAGGTTGAGGTGGCAGAAGGGAGTATACGGTAGTTTCGATGAGGTCCTCTAGCTGGTCCACCTCGTGTATTTCTTCGGAGTCTGAGGTTGGGGCGTTGTCGACAAAATTCGGAATATATGCGTCGAATTTGTGACTGTTTTTCGCGTGGTAAAATTGTAACACCACTTGAGCTCTCTTCCTGGTCCTTGGAACTTCGATCGGCCAGATGTTCCATGTTGCTCTCTTGGTGGGCTCGTGAGCGACGGCTTCGAATGCTGCGGATGTGGAAGCTGATAGAGTCCGCCTCCTTGCCGGGATGATGACCGGTGAGCGAAGCGCGGTGGGGTGATGCGGTCCTTTTGCCTTGTGCGACCTCTGCGTAGGTCGGGAGTCTGCCTTGGCGGGCGCAGGCGGCTTCTCCTTTTTCCTGCAATTTCCTCTTGAAGGCGAAGGACGTTGTGGTTGATGTCTGTTTCTCGGAGACTGTGCCGAGGTTGCATTGTTCCTCGGCCTGAAAATCTCCTGAAGTTCCCTCTTGGTGAAGAGAAGATTCATCCTCCTCGCTTGTTTCGGCTGCTATGCGGAGGAGGTCTGACTGGAATGAAGTTTCTGAGTGAAGTGTGCCTGCCGAGGCCGCCGCGGTGGGTATATCTAAGACGTTTAGAGAGGGGGTGAACCCGTACGCCGGCCGACACCTGTTCATTGTAACTGTTACTTTTGAACCGTCCATTTGGAGAGTAACAGTTCTGTCCGTTCGGTTGATGACGTCATACGGTCCGGAGTATAAGGGTTTTAACCCTTTCTTGAGTGTTTCCTCTCGCAAGTACATTTTCGGAGTTGTGTGGAACGTTTCCGGAAATGGTCGGTTGATTTTCGTAGTTGTCTTGTTTTCTTTTTCAGATGACAACTCGGTGGGTAGAGGGGTGAATAAATCGGCGGGTAGTCGAAGCGGAGATCGAAATGTGCGTTCCGCCGCACTGTAGCCGTCCGAATAGCGTACTGTTGTTTGGAGACCCAGAAGGATTGTTGGTAGATCTTTCGACCAAGATGAGGAAGTGGCTGCTGTACGTAATGCATTTTTAAGGTCGCGATGCCATCGTTCTACTTTACCATTTGATTCGGGGTGGTAAGCGGTTGTTCTGTTGCGCTGTATTCCGAATTTTCGTAGAAATTCCGAAAATTCCGCGCTTTCAAATTGTCTCCCCTGGTCCGTTGTGATGAGAAGAGGGCATCCGTATCTGGCGATCCAAGTGTTGATAATGTTGTCGATTATTGCCTTGGATGTTATTGTTCGCATAGGTACACATTCTGGCCAGCTTGTATTCCTGTCGATCATGGTTAGTAGGTACTTATAACCCTCAGAGGGTGCAAGTGGTCCTACGAGATCTAAATGAATGTGATCGAACTGTAAACTGTGGTCGAATTGTTCTGGTGTCGTTTTGGGATGCCGAAATTCTTTAAATTTGGCGCAGCGGTCGCATGCTTGAACCCAGTTGCGCAAGTCGGTGTTCATTTTCGGCCAAAACGCTCGTGTCCGAACTATATCTCTTGTAGCCCTTATTCCCGGGTGGCTTAGGGAATGGTAATGTTGAAATATAGATTTTCGGAGTTTGGTTGGAATGTATGGGCGTGGTTGATTTCCCGATACATCGCACCACAGTTTGGTGGAGGACGATGGAATTGATGTTTCTTCTAATCTTTCGTTTTCGATTAGTTTTCGTAACTCGAATGATTTATCTTTCTGTTGTTCGAGTGCGATTGTGCGTCCCGTGGGGAATTCTGTGAGTTCATTTAGTTCGGGAGGAGACGGTCGAGATAGAGCGTCGGCTACTATATTCGATGTACCCGGCGTATAGCGGATGTCCGTAGTAAATTGGCTGATGAACTCCATTTGGCGTAGGCGTCTTGGCGAGGCTGTTTTTCTGTCTTGGTGCAAGGAAGTCGTGAGGGGTTTGTGGTCCGTAATGACACAAAATTCCCGGCCTTCTACGAAGTCGCGGAAATGTTTGATGCCTTCGAAGATAGCTAGGAGTTCTCTATCGAAGGTTGAGTACTTCATCTGGGCTGAGGTCAAGGTTTTTGAAAAAAATCCTAGAGGACTGATTTTTCCGTTGACCTCTTGTTGAAGCACCGCCCCTATTCCTACTTCCGGTTGTCTGTTGTGAGAGATAACCTGCCCTTAGGTGAAGGGTGAGCCAAGAGTGCCGCTGTTTGTAGATCCGATTTGCATTGTTTGAATGCTAATCGGCGTTGCTCCGTCCATTCTATAGGCCTTTTGTCCTTTTTCTTCGAAGGTTGTGGAATAGCTTCGACTAAAGGTTGTTGGTGAATGGCGGCATGTGGAATGTGCCGACGATAAAAGTTCAGCATTCCTAAAAAACGGCGTAAATCCGTTACTGATGTAGGTAGCGGAAATGTGGTTAAATTATCCACTTTTTTGGGAAGTGGTTTGATGCCGTCTTTGTTGACGAGATGGCCGAGGCATACGACCTCGGTTTTGGCCATAACGCATTTTTCTTTATTGACTGTAAGGCCTTCCGCTGCGAAGATGTCCAGTACCTTTTGAACGTGACGTTTGTGTTCGTTGATTGATGTTGAAGCTATTAGAATATCGTCGAGAAAGCAGAACACGAAGTTGAGACCTCTGAGTATTTGGTCCATGTACCTCTGCCATGATTGAGCGGCGTTCTTGAGCCCGAAGTTCATTTTTCGGTATTCATATAGGCCAAACGGTGTTATAATGGCTGTTTTTGGTATGTCCGCTGGGTTGACGTCTATATGGTGGAATGCTCGCGATATATCTAATGTTGTGAACACAGAACATCCGTGAAGGTGAGATGAGAAATCCCGTAGGTGAGGAACGGCGTATCGGTCACCGATAGTGCGTTCGTTCAGTCTTCTATAATCCCCACAGAAGCGCCATGTCCCGTTAGGTTTCGGAACGGCGTGCAAGGGGCTCGCCCACGGAGATTTCGATGGCTGTATGATTCCGTCTTTAAGGAGTTGATCGAAACTCTCCTTAGTCTGACGAAGTTGTTCTGGATGAAGGCGGCGGCTTTTAGCTGTGACGGGAGGGCCTTTAGTCTCGATGTAATGTTTCACCGATGAGAGAAGTGAGGACGGTCGCTGTGCCGGTTTATATCGCGCCAGCATGTTTGAAAAGGCCGGAGGGGTAGCTTCTGTTGAGACTCCGGTGTTGACCGTGTTTACGTATCCCTGAATTGGGCGTCGTGAATGTGGGTTGTACAATTGTCTGTTTTTGAGATCGACGTGAAGTCCGAAATAACTCAAAAAGTCTGCGCCGATGATTGGTCGTTTTACGTCGGCGACTATGAAAACCCATTCGTATGCCTCGTTCTCGAGAATTACTTTCGTACGATATTGTCCGTACGTTGATATGGCGGTACCATTTGCTGCGAAGAGAAGTTGATCGTGAGTTCTCCTTTTCCAGTTGAGAAGGTTGTTGGGAATGATTGAAATGCTTGCTCCTGTGTCTATGAGGAAGGGGATGTTGTTCTTCCGGCATTTGACGAAAAGTCTGTTGGAAATGTCGGTGTAAGAGGTGCCCGCCTTGTTATCAGGCGGGCCTCCTAGTTTTCCTGCCAGGACACAGTTTTGAAAGAGCATGGTTTTGAACATTTCAACGCCTTCTTTTTAAAGGTGAAATGGTACCAGCAGAGTCCTCCTTTCCGCGCCGGGGATGGTGATCGGCTGCGCGGACGTTGTCTTTCCGGCTTTTTGACACGAGAGGGTGGCTTGCGATCGACCGTTTCGGTGTGCGGTGTAGGATCGATCTGATGTACGGATGTTGTGCTCCGTATCTCGTGAGCTGCGTCGGCGATTGGTGCGAGGAACTCCGCATCTTTCGTCATCCACGGAGCGATGGTGGTTTGCACTTCTACTGGAAGGGCTTTTATCCAGAAGGCTTTAGTGAGGTCATGCGGCATAAGGTCCCCCAGTTGGTGCTTCATCTTCCGAAGGAGTTGGGAAGGTTTTTGGTCCCCTAGGTGTTGTTGTTGGGTGAGGGCCGTGATCCGTTGATGATGAGAGGGCTCGAAGATGTCAATGAGCCTAGCCTTGAGGTCGTCATAAGGCGTGACGAGTTGAGCCGCTGAGAGGTCTGCCGTTTGTACTGCTACATCGTAGGGAAGCAGAGGGAGCGTCCGGGTGAATCTGGCCCTTTGAGTGTTGATGTGTGCGCCGGTGTAAGCTGCATCGAGTTGAAGGAACCAGAGGCGTGGGTCGTCCCTGTAGAACGGTGGTAGTGTCAAGGGGATTGACACTTTGGCGGCTTCTGCGAAGTCAGGCTGCGGCGGTGGCGCGGGAACTCCGTTGTCGTTCATCTCTTGTGCCGAATAGGAAGTTAAAAACGTGCGGGGTCACCACTGTTGTGTTTGCGTGTCGGCGAGTGAAGGAGCTGACCTTCTCGCTGCGGCGTTTGTTTCTTCTTTAACTCCTACTCAACGAAGAGAGTGTTCCCTAGCCTAACATGCAGTGCTGTCGCATCGGCGGTTCATAACCACACCGAGGTGCTAAGCACTGTGGAGGCAGCTAGCCCGTCAGCCTCGGCGGTTCATAACCACACCGACGGGAAGACGGGATATTTACCTATTGAGCCTAGTACTTCGAGGAGATCCTTATTCGAGGAGAAGGTTTGAGAGCGAAATGATGAAGACGGTAGACTTGACTAGATTGGCATGAGGAAGCATCCCTGAGTGAGCTTATATACTCATTTCGTTAGCTCGGGAGAGAGAGAGGTGGAAGGGTGACGTCATGTCGGCGTATCCCCCGTACCTCGTCTCTCCCTAGTGGGTGGTGACTCACTCAGGGATCCTTCCGGTAGCTTCTTTATTTAAGAACTAATACTTGATGAAATGTGGGTCATTACACTGGGTAAAAATATTCGTGGATTATTAAAACAACAGTTTCGAGCCGATGCACTTCAGTTCATAACTACAGTACCGGATGACCACGTTTTATCATTCTCGTTGTACATTCGTCCGAACTCGTTTTGGATTAACAGGAAAAATCGACCAACCGAATTTTTCCGACTGTGTTCGACGAACCGCGATAGGCTCACAAAGAGATGTGGAGAAAAAGAGACTCCGGAAAATAAAGTTGAGAGGGAACCGAAAATAGAGATACAAATCCTCCCTTCCTCCAATCACATTATTTATACATTCGGCGGGGGTCAGTGATAATAGAACAGCATCGACGTGTTTCAACATTAAATATTTAAATTCAACTGCAGGAGGAAATACAGGGGTTTGAAGTAGACGAGAAAGAGGGGTTGCGGGAAGCTTTCATGGGTCGTAATTAATTTACGAGTCTTTTCGTGTATGAAGGTCGGGTTGTTTGGTGGATTCGAATCCTGATGTTGAATACATACATAATTATGAAATCATTTACCGTCACAATGCGGCCCTTGATTCAGGTAGGTACAGAGGATTGAATCGTTCATATTCGTCGACGGTGTTTGAAGCAACTTGTTACTTATTAAAAGGAATTGGGAAAACAACATAAACAACGTAAAACCATCTGGTGTGATGTCGCAGCTCCAGGTGTCCACCACTGGAGTCAAAGGTAGCTTAGAAGGAGAGTCGTTAGTCGTTCATCGCTGACCTGACATCCTCCCTGTCATTTCCGGGTCCATGATGATTCCAAAAGTTCATTTTAGCATGGAACAAGCTTTAGCCTTGGACTAACAACCCGAAAAAGTCTTGCGGGAGGGTGACGGGCGTGTCTCCCGGGGTTATTCTCCACCCATACACCCCATCCCTACTCCTCCGAAAGGCGCGGCTAAAGCATGTTCCATGTTTCTTGAATCTTAGCCAAAGGCTCTGAGCAGTAAGCATCCGGGGTCCAAGGGGCTCGCCCCCTGGCGAGGCCCGAAGGGCCGAGTTTATTCTCATTATTATTATTTTATTTTATTTTTATTTTTTTTATTATTATTTTTTTTGGTCATATCATAATTTATTTCAATTGTTGAGCTGTTGTTTGTTTTGTGTAGAATGATGGTGAAGCGTCGTCACACTAATCTTTTAGAAGAGGAAGAGGCGCTCCATCCTCGAGGCCGACACCTGATTTCTCTCCTGGAGCCACGGAGCCGTAAGGATACTGCTCGTATTATCGCGAATTGCACTTTTGTACGAACCCACCCAGCAACCACGGATATCGGCTTATCCCACTTTTCTGCCAGTGTGTGGGTGAGACGTTTTTCGAAATTTTCAAATTCTTTATGTAACATCCTTATTATTTTAAATTATTTTTATTGCACAAGTATAATTTATTAAAAATAATATTTTGAGAATAAGGATCAGTATTCAAAACTAAGATACACCACCGAGTTCTGTAAATTATGGTGGACACACTGCTTCACAACTAAGCTAGGTCAAGTAGTTTGGTACCCTTCAATCTTCTGATATCACTTTTATCAAGGAGTTTGACAGCTTCCTCAATTATGTGACATCTTAACCGATGTAGGTGTCTCAAAGCATGTCGCTTTATAGCATCGTTCATTTTTCTGACCCGAAGCTCATTCATTTTGAAAGTACCATGGTGCATTGACAACTGTTCTAAACACATTCTGGAATCTCCAGAGTCCCCAAAGCTGAGCTTCATGAGTTCCGACTGGTTTAAGGACTGGTTGTACAATGTAAGCTTGTTCTGGATTGACAAGTTCGACTGTCTCACCATTAGACAACGCATTTTACTGAATATTAAAAGAAATTCTTTCTTATTTCTTTCTGGCATGGGCTTTTCACCTAAGTTTTGCGTCTAATGTCATGTCGAGGTATTTAGCTGATATATTGTGATCCATATGATCCTCTTGCCGGATTTCGTATTCTCTTAAAAATATTCTTGTACTCAATTTTATGTCAAATAAAGCCTTATTCTCAAGGTAATTCTTTTACAATTTATTCGACATAAAATTGAATACAAGAGATATTTGAAAATAATCATCATTGGAATTCACATCAGTCTTCTTCTCTAAAAGAACAGTCTTCAAATCTTTGGGGAACCTTCCGGGTCCTAGACGACCGCCGTAGCTGAGATTCTTGAGGAACTTCAGTCTTCGAATTCTGGTTTGGCTCCTGGATATCGAGATTGTGCTGATGCAGAGATTCCTCAAGAGGTATCCTGTACTAAAATTTTAGGGCTGGGATGATTAGCAGTCTGGTCCAACGAATCTTCTTGTTCTACTCATCATCCCAGCCCTGAAATTTCAGTACAGGATACCTCTTCAGGAATACCTGCATCACCGCAGTCTCGAGATCCAGGAGCCCAACCAGAATTAGAAGACTCTGAAGTTCCTCAAGAACCTCAGCTACGGCGGTCGTCTAGGACCCGGAAGGTTCCCCAAAGATTTAAGGACTTTGTTCTTTTAGGGGAGAAGACTGATAAGAGTTCTAGTGATGAATATATCCAAATAAGCATGTATGATCATAATATATTATGCTTCTCTTGTCTGATTTTATATTCTCTTAAAATTATTTTTGTACCTACTCAATTTTAAAGCCTTATTCTCAAGGTAATTATTTTACATTGGCTTTATTAGCATTCGGAATAAATGTGCCCTTAAGTTTCATATATTTTGATTCTCCATTTTTCGCTGTCCACTTTTGCTGGTTATTGATTAATTTAACTTGTTAATGGATTCTTCAGTTACACTCACTGCCAAAATCGCTTTATCGTCTACGAAGGTGGCTGTAGTGTTCATTCCGATTTCTAGGAGATCACTGGTATAAAGGAAATTCTAGAGCGGACCTAGAACACTCCCTTGTGGGACTCCAGCATTGATAAGCTTTGGCTCTGAGTAGGCGTCTTCTTGCTTCATTATGAAGTAGCGATTGGTGAGATATGACTGAAGCAGCTTACTTTATTGGTGGATTTTTGCTCATCTTATAGTATATTCCCTCACTCCAAACTTTGTCAAACGCCTGAGTAGACTTTCTTTTCCTCAAGAGCTTGCTCAATTATATGTGTTTTCTATAGACTTGACCCACACCGGCAGCATTAGTCCATGTATCCCTAATAATAAAGAATAATAAAGCTTTTTTCCTTTGAATCAGATAAGATAAGCTCAGTTACCTATTTTGGTAGAGCTTGAAGTAATGCGATGCAGCTGATTCAAAGGAAAAATGCTTTACTATCTCCAGCGGAGGAAAGATGAACTAATGCTGCCGGTGTGATTTAGACGTTTGTGTTTCTGTCGAAAGCCAAACTGGTGCTTACGTTCTTCAATGTATGGGTATTCCAGTGGATTAGTTTTTCAAATAATTTTGATAATACCGGTATAAGTAAGATTGGTCTGTACGGACTTTCCAGGTTTAGAAATCATTATGACTTCAAAGGTTCATTATTGAAAATAATAAATCAAAATGATGGGTTGCGTTATAATAATAAATTATTAAATTATAACCACTCAAGTACCGTCGTCAGTTTTGAATGAGGACGGGTGCACGTATGATAAGGACTGGTGTGAGTTCTAATGGCTAATGCCCTACGGGGGAAGTAAGAATCCCTGTAAATCACTAAATACCTGAAATAATATAATTGACAGGTTGGAGTAAGGTACTTGAGCAAGTGGGAGAATAACTCCAGAAAAGCGATCAAGAAGAATGGTTTTGCAGAACTGCCACTATAGTTACCCACTTACCCTCGTAATGGAAAAATAATAGTAAACCGTTGAGTAATTAACTGGATCGTTTTTTGTCCACGAATACGAAGCTCCCCATCTTCGATAGTGGGAGAGCAAAACATTTCAATTTCAAATCAGGAATTCATATGGGATACTCTCAGGAAATACCAAATTCCAGCAAAGATCAGAAATATTATAAAAGACATGTATGAAGGCTATGAATGTAAAGTCATGCACAATGGAAAGCTGAGTGAACCCATACGAGTTGAAAGAGGGGTGAAACAGGGCTGCATTCTCTCTCCGACCATTTTTATACTCGTACTTGACAGAGTAATGCGAGAGACGTTGGCTGGAAGGAGGAGAGGAATCCAGTGGGGGTTGCACGAGCGTTTTGGAGGACTTGGATTTCGCTGACGATTTGTGCGTGCTTGCGCAGAGGTTTGGGGATATGGAGTCAAAAATCAAGAGGCTGATGGATGAGGGAAGGAAGGCAGGGCTAAAAATAAACGCGGGCAAAACCAAAGAAATGAGGGTCAACTGTGAGAACAGTCGGTCAATCAGCATAAATGGGACTGAAATACAATGCGTCGAAGCCTTCACGTACCTGGGGAGTGTGGTGGCAACCACCGGGGGGACTGAGCAGGATGTAAGAGCCAGAATCCAGAAAGCAAACAGCGCTTTCGTGCAGCTGTATCCTCTCTGGCGGAACAAGGAAATCTCCATCAAAGTAAAGCTGCGCATTTTCAACACAAACGTGAAGTCTGTTCTCCTTTACGGCTGTGAAACATGGAAGATGACCAGAGTGCTGGAGAAACAACTCCAAGTCTTTGTAAACCGATGCCTTCGGAGAATCATGAAAATCTTTTGGCCGGATGTTATTACAAATGAAGAGTTATGGAGAACATCAAAACAGCAGCCAATACAAACGCAGATAAAAGAGCGGAAGTGGAGATGGATAGGTCATACCTTGAGAAAGGGGGAGGATGCAGTTGAGAAGAGGGCGCTAGACTGGAACCCGCAGGGAGCACGGAAGCCCGGGAGGCCCAGGAGAACGTGGAGAAGGACAGTAGAGGAGGAGCTTGGAAGAATTGGGAAGACATGGAGTGAAGCAAAGCACACTAGTCAGGACCGAGGAAAATGGCGAGATCTCGTACAGGCCCTATGCTCCGAATGGAGTCAAAGGAATTAAGTCAAGTAAGTCAGGTTGGAGTAAGGTACTTGAGCAAGTGGGAGAATAACTCCAGAAAAGCGATCAAGAAGAATGGTTTTGCAGAACTGCCACTATAGTTACCCACTTGCCCTCGTAATGGAAAAATAATAGTAAACCGTTGAGTAATTAACTGGATCGTTTTTTGTCCACGAATACGAAGCTCCCCATCTTCGATAGTGGGAGAGCAAAACATTTCAATATCAATTAGCGGTCAGACGTTTGCTGTTGTTCTCAGGAAACAGGACAATACCGGAGTTGTATACGTGTAAACATCAAGCCGCAGGATTCTCCTCATCAGGATCCACGTTGAAAGGGCAGTATAACAATAGGAAGCAGCTCAAGAGACCATCGGGAAGACCGAAATACGCCATCATCGGCTTCCCCACCGCGGTCTCTCCCAAACAATGCCCTGCACGTCAACCCCTCGACTCTCTGATTATGCTAATTCCGTTCGCAGGAGGGGTTTGGGAGGTTCTCTCTCCAGTAATGCGATCCAAATGGCTTTCACAAACTAGTTAAACGCTAAACAATAATGAAAGGAGAAACCAAGACTTCCTTCTAAAGCCGGTATTGGATGAAAGGAGAAATAGTTTGACTGTCGGGATTTTGTGATTATTCATTGTTCTTACTCAGACGTTTTGCAACAGTAGAGACCCAGAGTGTTGGTGTGGAGTCATGCCTCGAGCGAGAGGCTTTGAGCGCGGTATATGAAAGGGCTGCGAAGAGGCCGCTCTGATCTCTTGCATAATCAAACTGCGTTTCTTTGCGTTATCTGGACTTGGAAGAGTTTCGAGTCTTCACAATTTTTGTCATTTAGCGATTGAGTAGCCACAGTGGTACTTGCGCCAGAGCAGGTACTTACTTTTGTAGTGAGAAGTGTAAAGTCACATGGAGAGGATTTTTGACTGGGGAAGATTATGTTCCTGAGGCCTAAACACCCGGTCAAAAGGGAAAAGTAGGTACTTAAATGATCGTTATCACTAGCTAAGAAATAAAATGAATTAATATTGAAACCCATATGTCGGCTTACAGAAAAGAGGCACTAAGTCAATTTTTGGCGATTTTCGGGTTAATGCGGTTCCTACAGTGATTTTTCAAGCTCTTTCGATTGGTGTGGTTCATGGTTGTGTCAGATCAATAAGAAACCGAGGACAGGGAGCTACAAAAAGCATCAAGTCATAATGCAGTTGACATTCATGAACTTGAGACAAGGCAGCGCAGTGCTCTCCATCCTCCTGCAGTACATCTCTCGACGTTCCTCCGTTCAAATCCTCTGCAGCAGGGTGCCAGAATCTGATTCTTCAAACATCTCCCCGTTTGACTGCAGGTGACTGGTGAAAGGTGAGAGGTTCAGGAGAGCCTTAAAAAAAGTCATGACTGAACTTTAAAATGTAAATTATTTTTGGTTTATTATTTTCAATAATGAACCAAGAAATACCAATAAGACCAAGAGATTTTTTTAACACCCCTCAAAATTTTTTGGTTTACGTTTCAAGGTACGTACCTATAATCCAAAACGCTGCAAATTATTACACATAGGTTTATTATTTTTATATAGATCACTCGTCTACGATCACCAACCATCCAATATGAAGAAAAAAAATCAAAAAAAAAATTTTTTTAAATAAAAAAAAATCAAAATCACCAACCATTGATCGCATTTTGGTCAGCTAAAATTTGAACGGAGATTAGGCCTCTTTTGCGACTCACACTCGTGTTTTGATTTATATATATATATTTCAATATAAACCCTTACATTTTCGTAGGGGCCGAACGGTTTGTCCTACAGAGCTCCGCGTGGTCTCAAAAAATTCTAAAAATTCCATAGAATCTTAAATTGAAGGAAAAACAATACCTTTAAATCGAAATTTTTTGAGTTAGGGCGTTTTCAAAATTTCAAAATTGATTTTGGAACCCTTAGGAGTGACCTACATCAACCAAAAGCTTTGGAGCACAACTAGACCCCAAATGGAGCCTACATACCAAATTTCATCAGAATCGGTCAATGCTAAGTGGCAAAAGTGCCGCGTACGGCGTACGGCGGACGGACGGCCAAATTTTTATTCGATTTTTGGATTCTACGTACCTTGAAACGTAAACCATCAAATTTTGAGGGGGTGTTAAATTTTTTTTTTCTTGGTCGATTCCAAAGGTTCATTATTGAAAATAATAAACCAAAATCGAACAAAAATTTTCCTTCTGTCCGCCGTACGCGGCACATTCCTTAGTTAAACCATGGACCGATTTCGATGAAACTTGGTACATGGGCTCCATTTAGGGTCTAGTTGTGCCACGAAGCTTTTGGTTGATGTCAGTCACTTCTAAGGGGTGAAAAATGACGGTTGAAAATTTAAAATGTGACCTAGCTCGAAAAATTCCGATATATACGTATTGTTTTTTCACCAATTTGAAATAGTATTGAAATTTTAGAATTTTTTGAGACGTTCGCATAAGGGTTGGTCTTACGATAAATCAGAAACACGAGTGTGAATCTCAAAAGAAACCTAATCTCCCTTGAAATTTTATCTGACCAAAATTTTGTTATATTAATTTAAGCTCGACGATTGTAATACCTCATTTTGGTGCTATAATAAACAATATCTTGACTCTCTTGAACCCTCCTCCACTTGAGGGGGAGAGACAATAGCGAAGCCTTGAGCGAAATCTTCGGAACCAATTGTGATCTTCCCTTTGGAAAATAGTGGCTAAGAACCAAGAATGGCAGTCGAACCTTCTTTTTAAAATTAGTAATTCACTTGAAATGAGATCACAAAGAACCGATAATAGGAACTAATGTTGTGGAAAAACGGTAGAATGTATTTTTGTTATTGTAACGAAAAGCATCACAATGAGGATCCTATTTGAGAGATGGTCCTCTCTCTTGGCTTAAATATTAATATTGTTCCATCGTTTGTGAGATATTTCCAACTTCAGCAATGGAGTAATAACGCTCCGACTTTGTCTTCAAAAGGGACTTATTCGAGACTAGCCGCTCAAAAACAACATAATGCTTTCTGTACCGTCTACGATTCGAATAACACGGCTTTGATATCCAATGTTGGAGAAGTTCTTTTCAAGCCACAGGTATTTATGGAGTTAAAGAGCAAGTTCTCTTTATAGGAGGGGTGTATTAATTTCCAGGGGTGGTGAGAGGGACTCCTCCCCTCTGTTATATAGAATCATTATGCACAGAATTCATCAAAAAATCACCCAACAATGGAAAATGAAAAAAAAATGTAAAAGTTTATTCATGCAGCTTGAGTTGATGAATGAATTTTCAAAGAAATCTTCGAAGTTATGGTTATGAAAATCGAAACATTAGCAACATGACAGAGTAGTCAGCCTCTTGGTTGAATAATTTAGAAAGCATCGGAAATACTCTTCTCGTCTCCCAGAACTCAGTACCTACATGCAAAATATTGTTCAACGATCTTATATTGTTATTTTTCATTTGCAGTAAACCACACCAACATACTGTATACACAGGATATGTTTTGAATGCGATAGGGACATTAATCCCAACGCAGGTTTTACATTGAATTAATAGTACAACTTCTCCACTCTCTTGATGACAACGAGAACAGACGAACAAAAGGGCCAGAAAAGTCAACTGGAGGGTTTTTGGAGAGTTGAGAGCTTTATTTCAGCTGAGTGTCATTTGGGACACTTTACCTTCACGGTCCTATTTTCAGCTCATTCAAAAGGGCGATGAAAGTTATGTGTATTATTTCGTATAAACAATTAATTTGTGGTGGTTGAATAGTGCTCCAGTTATCGCTACTTTACTCCAGGATTTGTCACAAACCTCGATTCCCTCCTACATGAAGGTGAGCAGAAGGTAATGCTTTCAAAGCACAAGTCAATAACGTGAAACAGTGTGAGTGATGAGAGATTTCATTCGTTGAGATAACAATGCACTCCCTCCGTTTACCAACTCCTACACTACACGCGTGGGGGAGCGTAAATTGCTCACTTCGAACACAATTACGCCACTCCCTCCTCTTTCCACTCAACAGCATTCTGAACATCGCTATTTATCTGCATGAGGAGAAAGGAGCTTGAAGGGGTCTGAGGTAGTTAACAATACGCCGAGACAATTGGAAGGGAGAAACTAAACATAAACAAGACTTTAACACCAAGCTGGAACTTGATAATGTCTTCCATAGAGCGCACTCCTTTGCGATAGCTCACACTCCACTTTTGATCAGCCTGAAGGTATAAGCAAGATTGGACTAGTTTGTTCCTGACTCCTCTCAAGTGCAACCCTTGTGCCAAGAGTAAACCACTTCTTGATGCTTGCACAAGAAGATAACATCTTCTAGCACATATCCTAGAATAGGGATACATCTCGAAAAAAGTGATTTTTGGGAAATCGCCTTCAAAGTTTCCCTCTCGAACGAATAGCTTTATTTCCATGGCAACATGTCTGACGTTGGTGATATTTGGGGAAATTGTTCCCGTACTAATGCTTCTACAGCTCATGGACCAAAATTATTCTCTTCGCTAGTGAGGAAGGAGTGGGGGGGATATTTTTGTCAAATTTCTTCGATTTTTGGTGTTGTTCCCTTTTTTCATGGACAATATTTCTTTATTTCAGAGATGTCACTTTTTTTTCATGGCCGATTTTTATTCTTTCCCAAATGATTAATTTGGTTTTAAATTAGAATAATCATAACTTGAGGTGTATTAAAACGCGAATTTATTAGATTGGGAGGTGTCGGAAAAATAAAACAGATTGAAAACGGAAGATATTTATAATTCTGTCTCCAAAAATATTCATAAGTAATTAAAACAGCTTCTTAAAATCTATAGGCAAAGATAACCAACGTGCGATTTCGAGTTAGTTCAATCCCCCCCCCCCCATCGCACCATCACTTCTTCAACTGTTTCAGTACAACCAGTAGGATGAGGAATATAGCGCGCAATGGAACGTTGGAAATGAGAGATCTTGAGAAGACGAAAAAGAAGAAAGTTGAAAAAGCTCGGCTACCACCCACCTTCTTCTATCGATGTGGCTTTAGTAAAGTTTCTTGGTCATTAATGGTTTACGCTTTGGAATGGACACGTAGGAGATAGCAAGCAATAAAAGGTTGGAAGTAGAGAGATGGGAAGGAGAACGTAGGAAATACTTAACGACCAA
The DNA here is from genome assembly GCA_009739505.2 of Apolygus lucorum. Taxonomy (NCBI): domain Eukaryota; kingdom Metazoa; phylum Arthropoda; class Insecta; order Hemiptera; family Miridae; genus Apolygus; species Apolygus lucorum. The sequence goes on from CM019182.2 coordinate 57,352,007, forward strand.
CTAGCATCACCTGTTGAGAATTTACTACTAGTCTACCACAGATGACGAAAAAGTACCTATGGTGAGAAAATCCTCTCCTCAAAAGGGTCCATCAAGTTCTACAGACACTTACTAGATGGTAGGGTTTTTACATATTATGGCTGGTGATAAGGTCTAATCGCTAGGAGGTGTTCGTCCACCTCAAATGCAACAAAAAAGTGCCTCTTGACCCATAGACCTCTCTAGTCAAAGGAAGAAATAACAAAATTTATATTGTGTTGAAAAAAATCATGATCTCAAAAATTCAAAAAAAAAAACATTGAAAAGCTCAGAGACCTTCCAAGATTCCCATTCACTTCTTGTAAGCACAGAAGCAATTCTAAACTTTTAAAATGTCTACATTTTATAAAATTTGTTCGGAACAAACAAATTTATTTTTCCACTCTGAACTGTGAGGATTTCACAAACACTTCCTTTTTCAATAAGCTTTTCAACGGTAGGTGTAATTAAAAAAAATTACAATCAAAGTAGTGGAGAAATTTGGTTTGAACGAGGAAAAACGAGATTCTCCAGAAAGAGACTCCAGAAATGAAGGAAATTTAATGAGCTTTTCATCTGTTTTTAATTGCTGTAGGACTAATAGTTGAGGAGAAGAAGGTTGGAAATATTTAGCAACCACCTAGAATCGTCTGTAGAGATTCTACTATAATACAGAAGGAAGAGTTTTCACATTATGTTATAGACCACAAGCACTACTTAATGTACGAGTTTCCGCAGGAACCAGAAGACGCAATAACTCGATGGTTCAAACCTCACAACTGCACAGATCAGGTGTACGGAACCACTTTGAGGTTTGTAGGAGAATCAAACGGTTGACTCACTGAGTTCTGTAATGAAATTCTCTGGTCTGAAACCCTCAACGCGCCTGAATGGTATAGAAGCCGAAATCCTCGGAAAAATGTATAGTATAGACCAAAAGGTCCTGTGCTGGATAAAAGGACATGCAGGTATCGAAGGAAACGAGATGGCTGACGGAAAAGCGAAAGAAGCAGCAAGCCAAGAAGAACCACCCGTACCCAACTTTCCTTACACTGACCTCAGACGCTGGTCCCTTTCTATGCTTATGTCTGCTTGGAGGGAAGAGTACCGGACGTATCCTGCAGGAAAGCGATACAAATCGTTGTTTCCAGTCCCAACGCGGAGACCCTGGTTTTCCGAAATTCAGGGGACCCAGTCGATATATTTTTACTCGACAATTAGCAGACTACGAACTGGACATGCTAAAACAAATCTATAATTGCACCAGCTCAACCCGACCAACACTCCAATGTGCCGAAGATATCAAAACGAGGAGGAAACCACACAACACAATATAATTCTGGCCTGCGACAACAACATAGCCATCGGGGAACCGTATTGGGAGTCAATCTCTCAAAATACTACCAACCCCTTCAATTTTGATACCGCCCTCGCTGAAAATAACACCATAATATATGAGGCATTATATAAATATCTTGTACAAATTGAAATACAATTGTGATGATGCACCGAAGCACCGTTTTGAAGCATATATCATGTAATTAGTAATATTACAATTGGTTATATTATATATTGATGTATTGTAACGGCTGAATGCAATGAGGAATTTCACCATGTCTGAATTTCCTATTTTTGACCCCAAAATCGGATTCGGCACCTCGAAAAACCTCCTACGGCAAACTTTCAGCCCGAACTTCCTAATTTACGAATAAACAAAACAGTGTAGGAAATACGAACGTTTAAAAAAAACCAGGAAAATGACGTCATCCTGGAATAGTTCATTTACGGCCGCTTGAAGCGCTGAGATCGAGAAATCTATAGTCCCCAGATGCAAAATTTCACGAAACAGTAAAGTTCAAAATCGAAAAACTGAAGAAAAAAATAGAAAAAGCAAGATGGGGAAAATTAGGTTTCCCCTGTTTTTATTTAATAACTTTCCTCTTAGAAAACAGGATTTGGTCGTCCCAACGGGCAACACTGGGAGGAGACGGCGGTCCAAACAGCCCAATCAGCGAGCGTTCCCGCTTCACGTCCGTTTCCCCGGTTAGTTTTGAAATCAAAAATTTTGATTGTCTCCCAAAAATAACAGGAGACTTATTTTCCGAAATCAGCCCAATTTTCATCTATCCCACACCATTAACTATTCAGGAAAAATCCAAACAGAATTCGGTGAAATTCCTCATTTTGCGATGCCAATAAAGATTTAAGAAAAAAAGGTTGAATCGTCCCCCTCACATGAATTTGTATCCATTCTATAGCACTCGAAAGACCTCCGGACGACCCACAGACTCATTAGTCTCCATAAAATAAGACCGTCGCAATCGAATCTTCAAACGACGTCAGCACAGAATCGCTAGACTTCTTCTGAAGTCTAGACTTCTCCGCTAGACTTCTTCTGAGCCGACCTTCTTCTGAAGAAGTATCCGAGCATCAAATATCTTTATACCGATGGATCAGTCAGCAAGAGCAGGGTTGGATGTGCATTTTTCGACTCCCATTAAAGAGAAAAAAGGCAATTCCGCTATGGGACTAAGCTACAACCTATTCGGCAGAAGCTATCAAGGAGGCCCTTTAGTATGTGTTGGACTCCACTGTCTACTGCCCTCACGTCGTCATTATCTCTGACTCGCATTCGGTCTTGTACAAAATCAAGAGTGTAAATCCTACCAAAAAAACGCTGCAAATTATTACACAATGGTTTAATATTTTTCTATAGATCACTCGTCTGCAAAGCCACCAACCATCCAACATGAAGAAAAACATCGATCGTATTTCGGTCAGCTAACATTTGAACGGAGATTAGGCCTCTTTAGCGATTCACACTCGTGTTTCTGATTTATCGTACGTCCTAATCTTAAATTCTCGTAGAGAGCGAACGATTTGTCCTACAGAGCTCCGGGTGGTCTCAAAAAATTTAAAAATTCTATAGAATCCTAAATTGAAGGAAAAACAATTCCTTTATATCAAAATTTTTTGAGTTAGGGCGTTTTCAAAATTTCAAAATTCATTTTGGAACCCTTAGACGTAACCTACATTAACCAAAATCTTCGGGGCACGACTAGACCCCAAATGGAGCCTACATACCAAATTTCATCGAAATCGGTCAATTCTAAGTGGCCGATTCAACTTTTTTTGGCCGGTTATTTGCCCATAACTTCTATACGAATTAAGCGATCGGAATAGTTCGACGTTAGGACCAACTAGACCCCAAATGGAGTCTATGTGCAAAAGAACGGGTTTTTTAGACCGATTCTAAGGCCTTTTATGGCCCGGACGGCGGACGGACATTGCAAATTTGGATTCTACGCACCTTGAAACGTAAAGTGACAAAGTTTGAGGGGGGGTTATAAAAATTTTTTGCGATACGATCACATAGGCTTATTATTAGAAATAATAAACCAAAATGGGATTTATAGAAGGAGAAATATTGAATGCGGTTAACTCACTAAAGCTCGCTGGTACATCAACTACCTTCATCTGGATCAGAGGCCACTTCAGCATCTATGGCAATACGATAGCAGATACACTTGCAAAACAGGCTATTTTACTCCCTCGTAGGGAACTCTGCGAGTTCCCTGCTTCTGATTTAAACAGGTGGTTTAAGGTTCAACAGATGAACGGTTGGGATAATTTCCATTCAAATTACCACGCTGGTTATAATATAAGAACATGTTTCCCCAACCCAGCTCGAACCCGTGGTTTGCACGAATGCCTTCACACCCGAAAACCTTCTACAGGATCATGTCCAGACTTAGGAGTGGCCATTGCGCCACTAAGACCTACCTCTTGCGTATCGGGATAGTGGAAAGTGGAACGTGCAACGTCTGCTTGGGAGATGAGGATGCCGAGCATATGATCCTTGCGTGTCCTGTACACAGTACTAAACGTCGGCTTCTTTTTGAGAAGATAGAGGAATTTATACCCCGCCCATTCAACTTATGCTTGTGACGGAGTTGGAAGCTGTTTACGACGCAGTGGTAACATTCATTGTGGACAGTAGAATGAAATTATGAACGATACAAATAATATTATTATGTATAATATGCAATATCCAATGTAACTATGTGGAACATTGTTTTACATGCGGCTGAATAGGTTAACTCCTGAAGTCAATAAATAAAATTTAAAAAAAAAAATAAAATAAAAAACGACGTCAGCGCAGAATCGCTAGAAGATAACTTCACCCCTGAAACTTGAAGGATTGTTCCAAGCACTGCACCATCCACGGTTTTGCAGACGATTAGTCAACCCACGAATACAACCTGGACAACTTACAAGAACCCGTTATAAGGATAACAACGGTCATGCATCACCTGTGTTTGACTGACAAAGAATTTAACCCTATTCAACTAGGGTATTATTACCTAACGGTTTTGAGATGACTTTCTCGAACAAGATATGTTTCGGTATTATCGATCTACTTTTGACACGCCCTACCACCGCCACCACCAGCACTCCCAATACTTTTAAAAGCATCCCCGCCTCTTTCTGCTGACCCTTCACACTTGCACATTGATCACGCTAAGTAACAAGATGAACATCAGAAAAGCTCGCCTGGGAAAAAGCTTCCGTCTGACGATAAGAGCCGCGTAATATTAGTAATCCCTCTCACACCAGTAGATCCGATAGGATTTTCCAGTTCCCTTCCTTTTGAACCCCACAGAGCGAAAAATAGGAGACCGAACAAAAATAGTCTTCATTCCGAAATAAAATACACGATAGAATTCAAAGGCCATGTTCTAAAAACCAGGACTGGAGATGGAAACTCTCTGTTTTTAGATGGGCACTACGATAAACCAAGTTGGTTGAGCAGTATAACCTCTCTCATGAGGATAAAACTGATTAAAAAATTTTTGTTTTCTCCTCTTATGGATAAACTTAATGTTAATTACTATTATTTGAGTTTGATATATAAAATAGAATAAAAGGTGTGATAGGAACAACTTATTTCTGACGTGAAAAACTTACTTTTGGTATATTATTTCTAATAATAAGCCGATGTGATCGAATCGCAAAAAATAATTTTTTGTACAAATTATTTGTATAACCCCCCCTCAAACTTTGTCACTTTACGTTTCAAGGTGCGTAGAATCCAAATCTGCAATGTCGGTCGGCCGTTCGCCGTCCGGGCCATAAAAGGCCTTAGAATCGGTCTAAAAAACCCGTTCTTTCGCACATAGACTCCATTTGGGGTCTAGTTGGTCCTGAAGTATAGAAGTATAGAAGTTATGGGCAAATAACCGGCAAAAAAAGAGGTTTTTGCTTAAATATGCGTAGGGTGACATTTTCCAAGTATTTTTTGACTCAGAATCGACTGGGATAGAGTTCAGATCCGCAGAAATTTAGCCCTAGCAACTAATCGCCCTACACGTATGGGTGATGAGCCAAACAACGGGTGAAAATGGTGTTTTCGAGGTTTTTCCTTACATAGACTCCATTTGGAGTCTGGTTGGTCCTAACTTCTTTCCAGTCCGATCATACGACACCCAAGGGTGCTATGGGTCACAAATGGATGAAAAATTGTGTTTTTGAGGTTTTGGTTGTTAGACTTAAGCACGTCTGGCACGCTTTTTTTCGGTTCGTAAACCCTTAAGAGTTATAAATCGCTCGCACCCTATGTTAGGGTATGTTATGAATGTTAGGGTATGTTATGTATGTTAGGGTATGTTATGTAAGTTATGTATGTTATGTATGTTATGTATGTTATGGTATGTTATGTATGTTAGGGTATGTTATGTATGTTAGGGTAGTTATAAATTATAGCACAATCGGACCTCTAGAATCTGAGGAAATGGTACTTGGTGGATTTTTTGTTTCCGCATGCAAAGAGTGATGTATTTATTGTAGGCAATGAAACTAATGGGGATCTTCTAAAGAGGGACCCGCATATTCCCTGAAAATCTCGTCAAACTGATAAAAATTACCTACTATAGGAATTAAGCTTTTTCTTCATGTGGCTTTGCAGACGAGTGATCTATAATGGAAAATAAACAAGTTATCGTCCGGAATGACACATATATATATATATATATATATATATATATATATACATATGATTTTTGGAAAAACTTCAGGGATCGTTTCAGAATGTTCCAAAACGGATTTCAGTGTGAAAATTTTTCGAAAAAGTCGATTCTAAAAATTTTGAGGCCATTGCAATAGCTTCATTTTCTTTGAAAATTCGCTAATAACACGCTGCAAATTATTGCTGGGTATGCTTTGAAGATCTGAGGAGTCCATATTCATGTTCTAGTCGTCTCTACGAACTCATAGAGTACCCACACGGCTACTGCATTTCTGGTTACAACAAATATACGCACGTATTCATTATATATATATATATAAGTATGAGGGATGTTGTCGACCGTATTCCTTATATAGAGTGATGAGTATGTGGGGTTGTTGAGGTTCGGTCAATGAAATGCGTTTTTTTCCCAACGTTTCGGCTCTTTATTTAGCCATTTTCAAGGGCTACAACAGAGAAAGAATATGACATTGTGAACATTATTTGTTGATCTATGGTTTATCTTAAGTTTTCTTCTAGGTGGTACTATTATCTAATCTAGGTGGTACTTATTAAGCTAATGATTGGTACTTACAGAGTGCACGTTTCCTCCAAGGGCGAAATGTACCAATTTAACACTTACTCTTCTAACAGAAAAACACTTGTTAAAAGGTTCTAGCACTTGCGGCTTTGGATTCTACATTGCAACTGAGGTCTATTTGTTCAGATATTTGGGTTAACGGTATAGGTATGTGAAACTGGCGGGGGTTGATGAAAGGGTAGCAGGTATTAAGGTGTGAATCGGCGGGTTCAAAGAGATATAGGGGTGTCAGTTCTCCCTGGGTTTTTCCTAAAATTGGTGTGAATTGTGTTGCTGTAAACCTTGCTCAAACTTTTAACATCTGATTTTTTGTTGACTGTATATTCTCTGTTTCTTTCTATTAAAATCATTTCTCTGATCTCTCTTTTGAATTCGTTTTTCTCATACCCAAGTATTTTTGTTTCTTCAAATTTGAATGTATGCCCTTCTCCTCTGGCATGTGTTCTGAGAGCTGTGGTATCTACTGAATTTGGTTGTTTTTCAAGGGTTTTGACGCTATGTTGGTGTGCATTCATTCTCGTCTTTAGATGTGAGTGGGTTTGTCCTATATAGGACTTGCCACATTGACAGGGAATTTGGTAAATTAAATCCGATTTCATGAGTTTCGGGATTGGGTCTTTAGTGTTGGAGAAATGAAGTTTGTTAAGGGTGAGATGATTTTTAAATGAAATTTTGGTTGTGTCATTGGTGGAGGATAAAATTTTGTTGATCTTTTCTGACAGGTTTTTGACGTATGGAAAGGAGAAGTATTTGCTTGGTTGTGTTGTAGAAGTTTGGACAGTTGAGTTGAAGTTGTCTATTGGTTCCGTTTTTTTTGTATTTTTTGAGAAGGGAGCAGATCATATCGTGAGGGTATTTGTTTAATAAAAGAATATCTACTATTTTGTTTTCGGATTCTTGTTGATATTTCGGAGAGCTCAGGCGTTTAGATCTATTGATTAAGTTTGGGCAAAATTAATTTTTTGGTAAGGAGGACAGGCACTATGGTAATGGATGTATCTACCCTTGTTTTGTGGTTTTTGCCACCATTTGGTGTCTATTGTACCGTCATATTTCCTTATAACTAGGAGATCTAGGAATGGAAGTGCTTGTTTACAGTTTTCCATTTCAGAAGTGAATTGTAATCGAGGGTGGAAGCTATTAAATTTTGTCAGGATGATGTGAAGGGAGTTATCTGGTACAGCAAGAAACAAGTCATCTACGAATTTAAATATAAATGGAATTTTGAATGGTAGTTTAGGTAATACAGTGTCAAGTAAGAAGTTCATGCAGATATCAGCCAAAATTGGAGCTGTTGGGGATCCCATGGGACACCCGAATTTTTGTTCATAAATTTGTCCATTATATTGAAACGCCCTTTCGTTAGTGCACAGGTTTAATAATTTAAGGAAATGTGTCTTAGGTATTTTGGTGTGAGTTGCAATATCTTCCCATCTATTGTGTATTAATTCTTTGATTA
>CM019182.2:57360188-57419491 GCA_009739505.2 Apolygus lucorum
GTATAAAATAGTAAAATGTTAAATGAATACGTTGATGGGTGAATGGAGTGACCATGTTTTCGATAAAGAGTTGGATCCTATTCTTTCAATTTGTATACTTGTTGGTAAGTAGTTATAACATGTTTTGGCGGAGCAGCGTCGCATTCATCAGCATTAATGAACCTTTCTGGGGATCATCCCATGAATTGTTGAATTTTTTGTCTTATCAGTGTGAAACAGTATTGTTTTAGGGGATCTGGAGAATCTGATTAATTAATGAGAATTATGTCAATTGATCGGGATTGTGGTCAACTGGTAATATAACACCTTCTTCGCCGAGCTTTCGGTAAATTTATTACCTTCTTCAGGGCTCGAAGGTAATACATTTACCGAAAGCTCGGCGAAGAAGGTGTCATATTTCTAGTTGACCACAATCCCGATCAATTGACGTAGTCCGTTTTGTTGGGCGATACATAGAATAATTTAATCGTTGCTGTATTCTACCCCTAGCAAACTGTACGTTTCATTCAAAATAACTATTCCTTGGTGGAGATTAACCTAGGACTAGGGATGATGAATATAAGACACAAATAGAATTAGGAAAGATAAATAAATATGTTATCCTACAATCAAAGAGGCTTGTATCTATACATGAGGGGGGGGGGGAGAAGTACTATCAATAGAGTTTACCTATTAGATCTTCGGATTTGAACCACGAGGGTAAGGAATGTGATCTTGTACGAAAGTAGGTACTTACAGATCGATGTCTGGAATGTGAGCAATCCCTGAGTTGTGATTTGGGGGAACAAGGGAACTGTCCCTCCGTCACAAGTGTCAGCCATGGAACGGTAATAACGGTATGCTTCATGACTGACGCTGATGTTTCGCCGAAACATGGGTACTTTTCCTTTATCCCCCCCCCCCACACAACCCAGTCTTTTTCACAACTTTCGCATCTGTTTAACGCCCGCCGGATGTTTCTAGGCACCGGTAATGATTCCTTTTCACATTTTAATAAATTAATGTACTCTCAGTTTGATGTAGTAAAGAAACATCGGTGAATTATTGGAAAAACAAATGGGTGAAGATATTGACCACGGGAGCTGCGCGCTTGCTAGAGTCCAATACCTTCCCGATGAATCGGTTGGTTTACAAACATCTCTTCACAAAGGTCAGGAGATGAGGAGATAAGGAACGTGAATAATAATTGCAAAGGCAGATCACAATGGAAGTGACCACGCCAATTTGTTTCAACAAATCCACACCGACATCGGCAACTTCTAAAGACAAGGTAATTCTTTTTTTCCTTCTTTGTTTAAAATAATATAATTGACATTTTCATGTCTTTGCTTTGGCACATAAACTGAAAAATCGTCACGAAAACTAAGCAAGTCTTGCTCACGCGACCAATAAATAAAATAGACTCACTGTGTTGCGTAGAGAACAATCAACTGTTTTCTTATTTTGATGCTTGGGTACATGAACTAACAACCTTACTTCACTACCTTGTTGTGTAGTGGTTGACATGAAAATGTCCCAATGTGTTGCAGACTCGTATGCAAGCATTTCGAATCGAGTGTGAAGCGTTTAGTTCTTTCTAATAAACTTAATTGTGAAGGTGTGAAGCCAGTATGGTGTGGTAGGTAGTACTTTCAAGTTCGCAACAAGTCTAAAATATCACCTGTTGCTAAATTATGAAAATTGTGTAGTTGCAACAAAATTCAAATAAAAACCCTGCTTCCACCGCAAAAAAAGTAAAAGCTCATCATAGGAGCCTATGCCCTAAGCTTTTCTCATCAAAAGAAGAGGTTGATGAAAGAGACATTGATGAAAAGAGACAGGACTATTGAAAGCTGCAGAGTATGTCTCCCTGCAAACTGTTTCGGCCGAGATTTTCAATCCATCCACAGCTGAGTCTAGTGAAGTAAGAGGTATCCTAGATACAGGCATGCATAGAACTTACGTTACAAAGAGCTTACTTTGGTCAAAATCGGAAGGAATTTCGTTTAAGTATAATATACTGAATATTATTTCATCAAACCACACTTGTACATCATCCAAGAAGAACTGAAGGACCCTGATGATCGGTCAGCTTGAGGCTCCCTCGGAGTGTCGCGGAATCGCGTTTACATTTCACTTTTTATTTGAATTTTGTTGCAACTACATAATTTTCATAATTTAGCAACAGGTGATATTTTAAACCTGTTGCGAACTTGGAATAAAATTAATTCTTCGTGCTAGAATCTAGAAAAGTGCTTTTTTATATCTTCTAAAAGTTTGAAAATTATAGGTATATAGAAAATAGAATAGAAATAGGGCCCAGCAATAGTTTGTGGATAAAGTTACCACACCTAACATCAAGTATAAAATTTGAAGAATAGACTCCAACTCTTTATCAATAAATGAATAAATTTCATCCTACCCTACCTGCCAGTAAAACATAAACAAGCAGATGGGTACCCTAGTGGCTGATGGTCACTAAGGGACTATCAGCCTTCCACTGATTGAATGGACTTGCACTCCGCTCGAGGAGAGTGACGGATATTACAGCGCGAACAAGTGGGAAATCAAAAATGGATGAGACGTCTTCATTTCGATCACAGAAAAGACGGGTCTGTGAGGGCGGTTGGGGACCCCTGCGAAAGACTGCGGTAATATAGATAGAGGGAACGAGGATTTTCCCCTCCGCCCGCCCTTCATCACAAGGAAGTCACTTTTCTTTCCAAGGAATCACTGCACGACGTCACACATTTTTCCGAAGGGGAAATTACTTTTAAAGGAATCTTGAGGGGTGAAAAAGTAACAGGGGAGGAAGGCTTATTCCCAGCATCTTCGCTGTATCCCATCCCAACCCACATTTTCTCCTCGCACTTCATACGTCAAACCTCCACCACATTTCCGACGTTGTGGAAGCTATCTTCCCAAATATTATGGGTACTCGTCTTCCTGCATTTTTTTCTCTCTCCTGTGATTTATATCTCGGCAGTCCCCCCCTGAAAGGCAATTCTCCTTTGAAAGTATATGAAAATACACTCAATATCAACAAACAAGTAGACGCACTGATCAGTGTTCAGCTGAAGGTTGATGTTAAGAACTAAAGAGCAATAGCTTCGTGATCCACTAGTTTGGTGATTGATCGAAATTAACACCAGGTAAAAATAATCCGGATCTTCTGGTGATTAAATTCATCACTAGAGCTGGTTCTCTCGAATTTTGGTATTTCTTACATTCCTCACACAGTGTGTTGAAGTTGATGTTTGTTCCCACGAGAATTTGTACAAAATGGTAATTGGTAATTTGGTAATCACAATACTTTAAATCACAATACTTTAAACAAAACGGTGGACCGAAAACGAAAAACGGAATTCCCTTATCAGTTTTGTTTGTTTTCAAATACTTATCACAAGATAAGGCCTGCCCTCTGACGGAGCAACGATTCAGTTTTTCTCCCCAAGGCACATTTCGACGATGTTACGGCAACATGTCGTATGACCATATATGGGCATATTGAGTTTTCCATACCACTGGATTCGTATTTTCGTGGGGAATCGATCGGTATTATTAAAAATTCGGTTGGTAGCCTTGAAACCGCCGAAAATAGCGATAGAGCAACACTGCGTATGAAGAATATAGGTTACGTTGTAAACAGTTGTTTGTGTCTCCTGAAAAGTTGCCCCAAACTTGATAGGACATGTTGCCGTAACATCGTCGATTTGGTGCTCTCCGGTTGGTCAATCTCACGTGCCTGCCTCCCTCGAAACACGTCACCATGACGTCACCCTCCCCAAAAACTGAGCAGAAAAGAGGTGATGCTCCAAACGGGTGTCATTGGTCAAGAAAGAAGGAGCTCCCTGGCTCTGTTTTCGCCGTAGATTCAACTAGCACAGTACCTTCGATAGAGTCTTCTGTCACTAGCAAACTTACTCTTCAAACAAAGAGGAATGAACTTTGATTTTTTTTTTGGCTGCGGGTGCACATGCTCCTATCAGTAGCCGCCCCTGACAAACACCCCTCCACCTTATTGGCGACATGAGTTGGAAATACGTCGATTCTATCTCGTATGTGAACCACCAAGATAACCATTGTTAGCACAACCATACCACTTTTTACTTCAGACGTAATTCAAACGTAACTCCTTTCTCTCTGTAACCTCACACAATAACCGTTTATTCACGAGAGGAACGAAATTGCGACCGCCACAAGACCGGAGGCCCCGAGAGAAGGTAGGAAATCCTAAATTAACGACGAGCTCTGAAACCACGGAAACTAGGGTTGACTTTATTGGCTATTAAGTCGCAACGTAAAAATAACAGCCGCTGGGTGAGGCAGATGTAATACCAGACCTCCTCCACGAGAATCGAGCCTTTAAAAATGAAGAGAAAAACGTAAAACGTGGTAAAACTTTGTGAAGAACGCAGTAAGGGGTTGTGAGTAGCGTGGTTTCGCGGGCTTAATCAAGCGCACTGTTGAATGAGAGGTTGATTAAAGTCCTAGGGTTCTACATCTGAATAATTGGCCCTCGCTCCCTCTTCCGGCGTAGTAGAATTTTTAATTTCTTCTTTTCATTTCATTCCTTTGAATAATTAACGCTCTTTGTGCATCACTGCTCCAGTCTGCGAAGTGCATGTGTTACCTATGTAACAGGTCCTGCAGCCTGCTGAATTATTTTTTCGGCGCTAAATAACTAGGATTGTTCGGTACAAGTAGTAGGTACTTGTGCTGAACAAGTTTTTCAGATAGGGAAAAAAACTTCTGTTTGAAGCGCTGCTTCGTTTGGATGTACCAAAAGGATGGTTTGAGCAAAAATGGACTGTATAAGGGAAATCAGCACGATAAAAATTTGAAAAACTGTAGATAAAACGGAGACTCGCCGATGATGCGGTCGTTTTCCCGGGCCTAGTACTTACGAGAGCGAGAAATGCAGACGTCGTGGTGAAGATCGTAGGATTCAATTCGGATCGTACCTACTGGGTCTTTACTATTTTGAAAATTAATTATATTGAACAAAAAACGCCGGAAAAAACCAGGTCGTTTTCGACAAGATGCGAGACGCAAGGGATACTGCTCGGCTGAGAGGCATGAGCGAACTAACTATTGAGGTGACAGTGAGATTGGTTGGACAGGAATCAATCTGTCGTTGTTTATGTCGTAGATAGGCCCGTACAATGATAATAATATTATCCTTGTATAATATAAATTGTTTTATATTATAAAAACGCTGCAAATTATTACACAAAGGTCCATTATTTGTCTATGTAACACGAGTAGTTCACGACCTTTCTCCCACGCGTTCTACAAAATTTTCCGACAAAAAGTGCCTCGGGACATTTTTTGGTAACCCCTCTCAAAATGCCTTATTTTTTTCACTTTGAAATGTTTTTTCGTCTTTTTGATTTTTGCTCAATAAATCTACCATAACTCTCAATTAAAGAGTTAACTCAAATCTAAAAAATTAGTTGGAAAGAGCGTTAAGTGTTCAATCTTTTTGATTCCCAATAACATTTTTTAAAGTGGAGTTGAGATGTTTTTGGGCATCGAAAAGATTGAACAATTAACGCTATTTCCAATGTTTTAGATTTGAGTTAACTATTGTATTGAGGGAGTTATTGTAGATTTATTGAGCAAAGATCAAAAAGACGAGAAAACAAATTTCGAAGTGAAAAAAAAGGCATTTTGAGTGAGGATACCAGAAAATGTCACGAGGCACTTTTTGTCGTAAATTAGTTGTAAAACGCGTTGAAGAAAGGTCATTAACCACTCGTGTTACACCCTGTATAGATCACTCGCCTGCAAAGAACACGGCTTTGCCATTCACCATCTACCAACCGTGACAGACACTTTCAAACCTAATAACCTCCGTTATTCAACCTATGTTTATCGAAGAGACAACATCGGCCACATCGTGTGTATTCACCGAGATTTCGGTACCCCGAATACCGTCATGTCGCGTTGAAATGGAACATTCCCTCGAAATTGGCGCAGCTCGCGAGGAGTAGTCACCTGGGAATTACGTTTGCGATCTTGCCAAGACTTCGAGGGAAATCCCGTCGAATCGTTTTCCTACCTTTTTCTTGGCATAGTGAGCAGCCGTCTGGAGCCCTGGGGTTTCGCGGGAGCCAATTTGGTCAGATCTCCCGCGGAATGTGCGGCGATGTTTGGTTAATTTCGAGGTACCTCTCAATCGCGAAGAGTTCAAACCAAGACTGCTGTAGTTATTATGAAAAACTGTGAGAAGAAACTATTATAATTCTACTAATAATCATAATTATCCTATTAATTACTATTATACTATAGTATACTATAATAGAATACTACAGGGTGTCCAGGTAACTATGCTCCCCCCACTTATTTTCTCTAATTGTACGAGAAAAAAAATCTTCATAATTTTTTGCGTAGATTCAAAAATTACAAAAATTGCGCATTTTACTTCAACGACTTTTTTTTGAGACGCGCACAACCTGCTCAGCGAACGCTCAAAGATGCGCAACCCAGGGATTGCGCCATAGTTGAGATGAAGGTAAACCTCAAGTGTGGCACATTACTTAGCACCGTTTTTCATTTTACCTCATTTAAAGCAAAAAAAAGTCACTTTTTGAGGAGGAAATCATCGACTTTCTTATGAAGGGAATCATCGCAATGAAAAGTAAAAAAACTGTAAGATTTATAAAATTTTGTCGGAGAAGAAATATTTTGTGAAGGAAACGATACTCGGAAAAAATTCCACAGAAAGTCGATGATTTCCTCCTCAAAAAGTGCCTTTTTCGGCTGTAAATGAGGTAAAATGAAATCATGTCAAGAAAGGGACACCACCATTTGATTCACCGCGGAAAAGCAGTGCCAAGTTTGAGTGTGTTAATTTGAGGTTTACCTTCATCTCAACTAGGGCGCAATCCCTGGGTTGCGCATCGTTGAGCGCTCGCTGAGCGGGTTGTGCGCGTCCAAAAAAAAAAGTTGTCGAAGTTCATAAAATTTGACGTAGAGTTGTAATCTGCAATACAAAATGGGGGTTCCCATTTGAAAAAACAAAGTTGATCATGGTTGCGTACGATTGCGCAATTGCGCGCAAATTTTTTGAATTCAACGCAAAAAATTACGAAGAATAGCATTTTTCCGATTTTTTTCTCACAATTAGAGAAAATAAGGGACGGGGAGTGTAGTTACTTGGACACCCTGTACAATAGACTAAATAATTACTATTCTTGTTATTATAAAGAAATGATTGTATTATGAGAAGAAACTGAGATGCCAGAAGTAGCATTAGTACAACATACATTATCGGTTTTGAAGCATTTATGAAAGCTATAATCGATAAATTGACACTGATTCGTTTGATTGTTAGCCTTCCTCAGGACATTTCACTCCATTTGAAGTGAACTGAGAGAGATTTTAATTGGCAGGAATCTCAGGTAATTGGCAGAAATCTCAGTCCCTCACAAAGCTGACCTGACTTCCTCCTCATCAATCTCTTACATTAAATTTGTCTACCAATTCCTTAACAAGACTATAATTAATTATAGTATACTACCTTAAGCGCTCCATTTTATTGCAAAGGCCGACAACAAAATCATGGGCTGATACCGTCTCACTGGAAAATCTCTGGTGATAAGGTGGTTTCTCAATTATCAACCAAGTGATGGAGGTTACAATTTATCGGGAATCGCCGCATCGCTTTCCTTGACCATCTTGTGTTCTGCGAACTGCTCCGAATATGAAGACGAAAAGTTGCATCTTCTTCTCCATGCTACCCTTCGCCAAGAGGAAGAGGGGATGGTATCCTCAGTCACATTCCAGCCTTCAATCTAGTAAGTGCACTCCTTGACTTTCTTTTGGAATTTTCCTTTGGTACCCAAAATCCATCTTAATTTCATTTCGGACCAATAAATATGTGGCCGCTCCACAGTAAAACCCAAAGCTACTGATCGTACAAGGCTATCCAGATTGGATCTTTCAGCGTTGCAACAGGGGAGATCAGGGAGAAGGAGCTCCCTTGTTACATCTCTGAGTCGAGTGCCAGTCTGGCTTAGAGAGCAAACCAGTGTAATGACCGAAAGGGGTGCTTCGCATTTTGTACTTATCTAGAGCTATCTGATCAATTTATAATCCGTTTTGAGACAAGTTATTTTAAAATACAGTTGTTTCTTTATACGCGAGTGACGAGCAACTAGAAGAAGAGGAAATACCGGAGAATGGAATACGAGTTTTCCCATCTCCATCAAATATATTAACACGTTGGACGCGAATCGCGTCTATGTCACGCAAACACCTCTCGCAAAACGGGTTCAAGAATATCTGCTCCTGTTCTTTCGTTCTCAGTTTCCACTCTTTTCTAGCTTTTTTTCGTGATAGATGAACATATTATGAGTCAAACGGTTCAATCCGGAGCTGAATCGGTCGAGGTTGAAGGTAATTGAGCAGTTATCAAAGTGACACCTTACCTTTGTGCGCTCCTCTGGAAATTTCGTTATGTTTAATTGTTGGTTGTGTCAATAATCAGCTCAATCCTCTTATAAGTTTCATACTTTCAGTTTGACATGTTTCCGCGTTCAACGTGTTAAAGAATCAAACTATATACACCACTCTCCGACTTGTTTTTGAACCATAACCAATTCATATCAATATATTTTAGTTAATTAATAACTTTAATTTATATTCGAATCATTGGGTAGGAATACGAGTTGATTATTTCATCAGAATAACTTATTGTACATCATAACAAGAGAGCTCCGAGGGCATAGACGTCATCACGATAGTGACCACCCAGGATCAAAGTTATCTGAAATACACTGCTTATCTTCAACTCCACCCAATTGAACTATGATTGATGTACACAATGGTTGCAGTTACAAGAAAGCTATGTACCAAACCTACTTTGCAGACTTTTGGTTTATTATTTCTAATAATAAGCCTATGTGATCGTATCGCAGAAAATTTTTATAACCCCCCCCTCAAACTTTGTCACTTTACGTTTCAAGGTGCGTAGAATCCAAATTTGCAATGTCCGTCCGCCGTCCGCCGTCCGCCGTCCCCCGTCCGCCGTCCACCGTCCGTGGCACTTTTCTTAGCAACACTGGACCGATTTGGTTCAAATTTGGTATATGGGCTCCATTTGGGGTCTAGTTGTGCCGCAAAGCTTTTGGTTGATGTAGGTCACTTCTAAGGGGTGAAAATTAAGGGTTGAAATTTTCAAGAGTGCCCTAGCTTGAAAACTCTCGAAATAAAGGTATCGTTTTTTCATCAATTTTAAATAGTATTGAATTTTAAAAAATTTTTGAGACCACCCGGAGCTCTGTAGGACAAACCGTTCGGTCCCTACGAGTACTTGAAGGTTTTCCTTCGATAAAACAGAATCATGAGTGTGAATCGCAAAAGAGGTCTAATCTCCATTCAAATTTTATCGGACTAAAATGCGATCGCTGTTCATTTCTTCGATTTGTATACAGTTTTGCCATCTGCGTAACCAGTAATCAAATTTCAATATGAAGCTTTCTATTTTTCCAATCGAGTGTGAAGCGTTTAGTTCTTTTTAATAAACTTGATTGTGAAGGTGTGAAGCCAGTATGGTGTGGTAGGTAGTACCTAGCTGGTAGGCAAAAAAAGTTGGTTGGTAAAAAAAAAGTTGGTGGGTAAAAAACGCTGCGAATCATTGCTCAAAAGCTTCTTCATTCTTCAGATCACTGATCAGCTGAGTGAGCTCCGAAGCCATTTTCAATCCTATTGAATGAAAGTGCTCTTCCAGGCGTCTCCAGCATTCGAGGAGATCTTCTTCAGTCCTCAGATCACTGATCAGCTGAGTGAGCTCCAAGGCCATTTTCAATCCTATTCAAATCAGAAGGGTGATCTATACAGAAAATAATAAACCTTTGAGCAATGATTTGCAGCGTTTTAACACAGAATGTGTTTTTGCGATGACCTACCGAAAAAAAATCGTCACGAAAAAGCGACAGAAAAAAACCGTTACGCGCCTTTTATAATGATTTTCACGTGCAACCAAGCCGTTGGTAAGGAAATAGAACTCCTGCAGTGTTCATTGCACAGAAATTGTTCACCATTCGTTGGAAAGCTCTCAATTTATATAGTATTTTTCTTGTAGTTACATATTTATTTATATAACATTTATAGGGTTTTAGACCAAATTAAATGTCTAACAATTATTTATTTCAATATTGCCAAAGACTCCACATTTATTATTGTTGTTTTTTATTTAACGGATGACTAGCATCGCAAAAACACATTCTGTGTTCCTATGATTTCATACAGAGTATGGAAAAAGAAAATAACCGGGGGGTGCAGGGGGGCGGAGCCCCCCGCCGAGGCGCAAAGCGCCGAGTTTGTAAGTAGTTTTAAAACTTTATGCGTTTGCGCCTACATCAACATTTACAAACATAACATTTCACTAGATATTACGGTTCATTGTTCATTTAAATTTTTAGAAATAATTTTAGGAATCTCAAATTACAGTGAAGGCTTTCAAAGTGTTCAGAGTTTTTTTTCCGACGATCGCTTGAAGGCTTTGTTTTTCAATTACTTGAAGAAATCTTGGGTAATATAATCAGGAGATGTCTTATAGTCAGGGTACAGTTGCAGTTAGAGCATGTAGGAGGAGAGTCTCTTTCGCAGTTCGTAGTTTGCATCAGCTGTCGGTGTGTCAGTCGTGACGTAACCTCGTCAAAACCTCTTCATCTCGACGAGGAGAACACAGTTCCATCAATAACTTTCCTTGGTTTCCTCCAGGAGGATTTGATAGCTTCATAATAGGTACAGTAATTCAAGGCAAGTGTAACTAGTCAACAGGACATGTTAGTGGTAAGTGTTTATGAAGAGCATCGAGGGAGGTCACATCGCCAACTCATTTAGCAGACAACCGGAATTGACTCATCAAATCACCATCGCTGGAAGGTACCTAACTATTCTCGTGTAATTGATTTCCGTCCGATAGGAGAGAAAGGATGAGCAAAATGGTGATGAGGGAAATTGGAATTTTGACGGGCACAATAGAAAAAATTCAATTATAAACCTGCACTGTTTGGAAGGATATAAATCGAGGGAAAATACCTTTCCGCTCTTTCATTTCGCAGAGTTCGTCATGAGTGGTCGTCACAGTTTGATCCTAGTGCTGCTTGCAGCTGTAACATCAGCAGAGGTATGAATTTTTTGTCATGACAACTTGTTCTTTTTATCTAATAGTAGAGAAAAGAACAAGTAGTATTAGGGTAGTAAACTGCACTGACAACCTTTATAACTTTCAGCTTCCTAACGTAAGAGTAATTTCTACGAAATTGCAATAGATTACAATTAGACAATTACGAGTTACAAACTACTCAATGTCCCGAAGGAGATGAGGCGTGGCTGATTGATAGTCGAGCGTTCTTGCATTTATGATCCACAAAGCTCTGCAGCTTCCATCTTACGATTCTGTCGGTATTCCTCCAGTCTATTCAGGGCCTGCTCTGAACGCTGGAGGGTCTACTTGTCTACTCCGAAAACGTAAGCACAACTGAGTGACTGGACGGCAACCATTAGTTCATTCCAGTTTTTGCAAATTATCTGAGCGTGTGGTCCCAGCTTTACTTGAACTGAGGACTCCTCTCAGGTTTGGTGGTATACAAGGATGGTTTAGGGGAACTCGTCCACACATTTTTCAATGGAATACCTGTGTCAAAGCCCTCTGGAGGGGATAATTATCAACCAGATCGTCAACTCCCTCTGTTCCTACATCGATCAAGTACTGTAGACCCTCTCTCGAGCTCCCGGAATGCTCGGACTCGAGGGATGCCTTCGGACGAAAGTAAAGCTGTAGGCATGGGATGGCCCCCTGGTCTCAGGGCTGGGAGAGCTCCCTCTATCCCTGACCATTCATGAGCTCTAGAGAGGATATTAGGGAGTAGTTCTAAATACTGGTACCATGGGCGGGGAGCTACAGGCGCAAAACATTTTCCAAGCGCCATCAACCAGCCAACCCACCAATTGATATTGGATTCGCGGGGCGTTGCAGTCCCCTTCTGCAATGCCTGGGCTGGGGTGTCCTTCTTGGCTTGTAATGGAAACTAGTGAGCCGGCCCTGGCATGTGAGTATCGTGAATCGTGAAAAACTCTAGTGCCGACCTGGATAGTCGGAAGTATGAGATCAAAGTGCGCCCCAACGAGGACACAAATTGTTCATGCAATCCAGGAGGCTTCATGTCCGAGACTCTGAGGACATGCCAGGACTCTTTAACTGACTTTTTAACCGTTTCAACTTCTCTAGAAGATTTTCAGTAGGAAGGGCGCCCTGCTTCCTTAGTTCTCACTGCCTTACTAATTTCACGCGAATTTACTAATGCCGATGAAGCTGTAATTAAATGTTGAATTCTGTTGATCAAATTATGTTTGTCATAACCTTCTTCAAATTCCAATTAATTTGCGGATTTTTCCAAATTTTGCCTCAAACCCGGTTTATTTTAATGATCGTTACTCAATATTTATGCAACATTTTCAAACATAATTAACCGGAATATTAATCGCTTCCTAAATAAATCTGTGATGAATTTTTTTTATTGGCCTACAAATACGAGTACATACAATTTAAGTATAGGCATGGCCAGTCAATAATACAGTGCTGCGATGAGAGGGGAGTGTGAGCCGCAGCTGGCGGATCCGCCCCGGGCCCACCCACCATGGTGGCGTCCCAAAGCCAAAAGTAAAGCGTCCTCAGTGGCGCTCCGCACATGTGTAAGCAGTTTCCAAATAATCTGTTTTGTTTACAAAAGAGACTCTATTTAACTTTTACCTCGAAAGTTCTGCCATCTATCCAAAAAAATCTTATCAAAAATGGAAATTTAGCCTTAAATGGAAAGAGAAAGAGAGATAAGTAGTTTACCTTCGTTTCCTTATAATAAATTAGCAAAATTTTGGGAGATTTTAGTACAATACGCCCTTGGTTCAGCATTGTGGTGGATGTGATGCTGTTCTGATTATTATGATAGCCGTTATGTTTCTCAGCTCGATGGATCTGAATTGATCTAATCGTTTATCTAGTAGCTAGCTGAATGTTCGTCTTCAGATTTAGACCGTAAATAATTTTTAAGAAGAAGAGAAATCGGTATAGATAGTCAATTGAGAATCGGATATAAAGATTCAAAACTTGAAAATTGGAGGTCAAAAAATCAATTTTTAATAAAGGTTGATCTAAAAACTTAAAAAATTGATGTTTATTAAGAGAATTTATATTTGAAAATTGAACACGCTTAGTAAATAATATTTCAATTAGTAAGGCTACTTACAAACGCATTTGGTTTTGATTTTCAGGTTCTCACTGACGGTGATTGCCCCAAAACGATGCCTAAGGAAATGGTGAGATACCAGTATACTTGAAGCACCTTATCAGTTTCTCCTCCCATGCGTGCAATTTAAAAATAGGGTTTCAATCATCAGCAATATTAGATAACTGACAGCTACGAAATCAAACATTGTCTTCCTTATGTTTTTAGAAACCGCTCTACAAGTGTTGCGTCGTGGAAATGGATTCGAATAAAACAATTTCCGATGATCAAAAGGCAGCAGTAGATTCCTGCGTAAATACTTCGAAAAGCGGTTAGTTTGATGTTTACTGACTCATAGAATATTAGTTATAAAGGATTGTATTTACCTGAATCGAATTTACTGTACGCTGATTGCAGTAAATATTATAAAGCTCCTACGATAAATGATGATTATGTTATTCATTATTTGTACTATTGGTATTAATGCACACGAATTCATGATGATTCCAGATTCGGATGCAAATAAACACGACGTGAGTAAAAATGTAATAAATATAATATATAAATCACTTTAATGAAGGTTGACACTTCGAATCTCATCTCACTGACACTAATATGAATTTCCAAAAAATATATCAATACATCATTATCGATACCTTAAAGCACAAAGGCGCTATGTCCAAAAACAGAGTTTTGAGAAAAACGCAAAAAAGTTTTCACCAGTGCACAATTCCTAAAATAATGGCTTCAATTTATTCATGAAATTTTGAAACTATAATCTCCAAGAAGTTCAATAATAGTTTTGTAGAATTTGAGTTTTTCTGGAATTAAAAATAGGTAATAAAAAATATGGAAGATGGATGGACGCCTTTGTGCTTTAAGGTATCGATATATCAATCTCTCGTAGTTATTTTTAACTTACTCTAAGTATATCTTAAAATAATTCCAGTTAACTAATATTCATCACACATAAATGTAATTGTTTTATTTTATGATTTAGTGTATGATCGAGTGCATTTTCATCAAATTGGGCTACATGGTAAGTCATAATTGGCTGGTTCAGAAGGAAAAACGAGGTAAGAATGAAACAAATTAACTTTTACTCGAAGTTTCAACTCGAACCCTTAATTTAGAGGACTTCACACTGTTTGATGCTGCAGCCTGACACTGTTACAGATTGCTCGAACTGCCCTTCAAACCACTTCTAGGTCCTTAGTATCAACGATTTTTCAAAAATTTTCAATCGAATTACCAGTATATTCAAAATTAATAAGTGTAAGGAATATGGAAACGGCAACCGAGTTGCTACGGACGATGTAAACATATACTTTGACAAGTATGGAGTCTTTATAGTTTACTTAGTATAGTACTTATATTATAGTATAATATAAATAATACTACAATACTATAATACTATAATATATACTATATTTTATAATACTATAATATAATATAAGTACTATACTATAGTAATACCATAGTATAGTATTCTCTCCATACAGTATAGTATCTCCGTATTTACATTATACTATAATATACTATATATTATACTATAATATATAGTATATTATAGAATAATATAAGTATGGAGATTTTATAAGGAATAATAGTTGGTTGCACTCAAACAAAACCAACTAACACCATAAAGCAAACTAGTAGGTTGGTAGGTTTTTGACCTTCCCTCAGACTCTCAACAGTAAACTGGTAGATTTGGTAGGTTTTAACCTACTCCTAGACTCACCAACAAACTGGCAGATTTGGTAAGTTTTAACCTACTCCTAGACTCACCAACAAATTGGCAGATTTGGTAAGTTTTAACCTACTCCTAGACTCACCAACAAACTGGTAGATTTGGTAGGTTTTAACCTACTCCTAGACTCACCAACAAACTGGTAGATTTGGTAGGTTTTAACCTACTCCTAGACTCACCAACAAACTGGTAGATTTGGTAGATTTTAACCTACTCCTAGACTCACCAACAAACTGGTAGATTTGGTAGGTTTTAACCTACTCCTAGACTCACCAACAAACTGGTAGATTTGGTAGGTTTTAACCTACTCCTAGACTCACCAACAAACTGGTAGATTTGGTAGGTTTTAACCTACTCCTAGACTCACCAACAAACTGGTAGATTTGGTAGGTTTTAACCGACTCCTAGACTCACCAACAAACTGGCAGATTTGGTAAGTTTTAACCTACTCCTAGACTCACCAACAAATTGGCAGATTTGGTAAGTTTTAACCTATTCTCAAGGCTCTCAGGAAGCACACTGGTGGATTTAGAAGGTTTTTGACCTACTCCCAGGCCCTCAACAAGCAAACTGATCGATTTATTAAGCATTTAGCCTGCACTAAGACCTACAAAATTCACAGCAAAGTGGTAGTTTTCGTGGGTTTTTGATCTAATTTCAATTCTCAGCAAGAACACAAGTAGATTTAGAATGTTTTTGACCTACTCCCAGGCCCTCAACCAGCAAACTGATCGATTTTTCAAGTTTTTGGCCAGTACTAAGACCTGCAACATCCATAGCGAAATGGTAGTTTTCGGTTTTTGATCTAATCTCAATTCTCAGCAAGAACACAAGTAGATTTAGAATGTTTTTGACCTACTCCCAGGCCCTCAACAAGCAAACTGGTAGATTTTTCAAGTTTTTGGCCTGGGCTACGACCGACAAAATCCACAGCAAAGTGGTAGTTTTCGTGGGTTTTTGACCTCCTCTCAGACTCTCAAAATGAAAACTTGTAGATTTGGTAGGTTTCTGATCAGCTTTCAGACTCATCTGTGAAGTTATAGAATTCTAATAATATAAAGTAGAGTGAACATACTATTGAGAGAAAAACTGATAGAATGATTATATTGATTAGATCATCGAATAATTACATGTAAGACCCAGGTAATATAATAATAATTGTAGGTGCCTATCACATCATCAACAAACTGGTAGATTTGGATAGTTTTTAACATACTCTCAAGACTCAAGCAAGCACATAGGTAGATTTGATGGGTCTTCGACCTACTCTCTCGACCCTACAAAAGCAAGCTGGTTGATTTCTTAGGTTTGCGATCTACTCTCAGGTCCTCACCAAGGAAACTGGTAGATTTTTTCAAGATTTTGACCTGCTTCATGACTTGAGGAATCCACAAGCAAATTGATAGATTATGTGGGGTTTTGACTCGCTGACAAAATGTTTTTTCATTCTCCCAGCAAACTGGACGATTTGGTAGGTTTGCGACCTGATTTTAGTCACCAACCGACAAACTGGCAGTTTTAGTTGTCCTTAAGTAGAGAAGACACACAAGCAATCAGTTCCTTGGATAGGTCGATCCTGCACTTTTTCGCATCTGCCAGACACTAAATCAAAGATGTTTTCTGTAAACACAGGGAGAAGATAAGACTATTAATGTGGACTACGTTTTGAAGGAAATGAACTCATTGCTTCCCGAAGATTTTCACGAACAAACGAGCAAATCTCTCGCTACGTGTATGGGTGAGCGAACAAATAATAAAATTTATTACATTTATTACATTTAATGTGGTTATCTACAACAATAGGTTTTGTAGGTTATTTCCTAGCACTTTCATTATCTATAATGGAAAATATAGAAACAGAAACTAAACTTCATCGACTAAGAACACAGAATGATCTCTTTATTCATTATTTGGTAATTGGTTTGTCTCAGTTACTATGGTGACAAGGTAAATACAACAATACTGTAGTAGAACTACATTCAGTTCGTTACATCCTCCCCAACTTGAGAAGTTGCATCGTCCGATCGTTTGAAGTACTTCAGAAGATTTTTTATTGCCACTACTTGTTCTTTATTAGCTTCGTCTTCGTAGATCACATTCTTGGGATACCCGTTCATTGTGATGACCTTCGTGATGATGTATGGCCCTTTGACTATCGGCGTTTTATTGTCAAATCCGGATTGAACCAAAATGTGGTCACCTATTTGTAATTTTGGAACAGCGCTCGAATGATGTCGGTCAAAATTGGATTTCATATTTTTATTATACCTGTCTATTTGGTCATCATTGTAAGGTGTCTCGAGAATCATATCCTCCGTGATTCCATATGATGCATCTGCTGGATACAACTGTACTTTCCCGTAAGCTTTATAATGCGGTGAACAGCCAATTCCAGATGAGTAGGATCGGTTCAAGTGTTTCACTGCAGCTTCTAGACATGCCTTCCAACCTCCTCTAAAGTGAGGATACATAGATAAAAACTGTTTCACATCGCGGATTTTTAGGACGTCCCACAGTAAGACTTGGGCGTCCTTATGCGATCGATCTGGGGTGAAGTTGGACAACACTCAACAGAAAAAAAAAATAACCACACAGTAATCCGTTTTAGACCATTCTGAATCCAAATCCGCGAAAAAAACCATAGGTGTATGTCTGTGTGTGTGTGTGTGTATGTGTGTGTGTGTGTGTGTGTGTGTGTGTGTGTAACAAAATCTTGTGTACTCTGCACAGGCCTTAGTTCTCAACCGATTTTCCTGGTTCTTTTTTTGTTCGTCGCGGAAAACTATCTAGTTGTGCACTACGTCGCCGGAATTTCGAATTTTGCCTTTTAAGGGGGGGAAAGGGGGGGTTAATGCTCGAAAAACGTGCGTTTTTGGGCATAATCTTGTGTACTCTGCCCAGGCCTTAGTTCTCAAACGATTTTCGTGGTTCTTTTTTCGTTTGACGCGAAATACTATCTAGTTGTGCACTACGGCGCCAGAATTTCGGATTTTGCTTTTTAAGAGGGGGAAAGGGGGGGTTTAAGAGGGGCAAACGTGCGTTTGCGTGCATAATCTTGTAAACTCCTCCCAGGCCTCAATTTCCAACCGATTTGCGTGTTTCTTTTTTTGTTTGACTCAAATAACTTCCGAGTTGTACATGATTTTACCAGAGTACCAAAATTCGCAAGGGGAGGGGGTGAGTGGGGGGATAATATTCACAAAATATCCGATTTTTCAATATTTTGGTTCCTTTACTGCTTACTAATTGTATCCAAGCTTTGAAATTGAGAAAAAATTCTCATTATACCTTAGGATTTGCATGAATACTTTCTGTACCACCATGGAAATAAAAGTGGTGCCACCATGGTGCCAGGGCACCATAAACCTCATATTTCTTGGGTTTTTTGGTGTTTCACCTTGAATACGGATGTGACATTCGTCGGACTGCCTACTAAACCTAATAGATCAAAGTTCAATGTTACGACGTATTTCCGCTTTGGTGCCAGACTGGCACCATTGGTGGTGGTGGGGGGGGGGGGTGAACTCGAATTCGCATGTTGGGTGTCGTAGATCATGGATTTTAAAATGCTCTTCAGATTCGAGGCTATCATGCCGCTAGAAGTGTTATGGTTTATAATGGTGGGGGGGGGGGGGGTGTCACTATCTTGCCTAAAGTAATAAATAAATTACATCGAGAGAAACAGTTTTATCGCTTACCAACTGGTTTAACTGATCTAATGCTTATCCAATGGGACGTCCCCTGGAATGCATGCATTACTAAACAATATGTTTCTTTCTGCAAGGCCATTACCAGCTGGATGGTATGGAGCTGTGCGAATCAGCTTGATTCTCCTTTCCTGGGCGAACTTTTGAAACACCTTCGAAGTGAACTGAGGGCCATTGTCAGTAATCACTGTCCTAACTTGGTCAATAATAGGAAGGTTTTGGAGGAATTTTATAACAGCTGTTGATGTTTCTCTCATGCTTTTCGAAAAAGTGAATCGGGAGTACTCATCTATTGCAATGAGAAAGGATTTGGTGCATCCTTGTCCTTCAGATCTTTTTGATAGTTCGCCGAAGTCTAGGTGTAAAGTGTGAAATGGAGTAGAAGCCTTGTTTGGGATCACTAACGTGTCTGGTTTAGCTTTGTACTTGAATTTCAAAACTTGGCACTGGTGACAACTCCTGACATAGTTCAAGATATCTGATCTCATTCCAGGCCAGCTGAACCTCTGTTTTAGTTTAAGATAGGTCCTCTTGAATCCATCATGTCCGCCTGAATCGGCATTGTCGTGATATGACCGCAAAAATTCAACTTTTCTGTTTGGATCCACCGTAATTTTCCCTCGCTCATTCTTCATTATAGCATTCAATGGTGCCAGACCGTCACCACCTGTAGGAAGTTCAATACACAATCTTGATATTGCGTCTGCGTCTTCCAGCTCCAAACCACGGCGGTGATTAATTTGGACGTTGAATCCCATGAGGAATACCTGCCATCTTGCTAATCTGCCTTTCGCTTCTTTCATTTTCATTATATGGGCTAAAGCTTGATGGTCCGTGTGTATGACGAAAACTCTACCTTCCAGGTAGGACTGGAAATATTTAACGGCTTTGACTACTGCAAGTCCTTCTTTTTCTGTTACCGAGTAGTTAACCTCTGCTTTTGAGAACGAGTAAGAATAGTATCCGATGACTCTTAACTGCATGTTTTTAGGTTTTTCGTAGTCCCTCTGGTACAAAATTGCCCCACAGCCATAGTTAGAGGCATCCGAGCACAGTTCAAACCCCAATCTCCAATCTGGGAGCTTAAGAACAGGATTCGATGTAATTTTGTTTACTAGGGTTTGAAACGATCTCTCACAGTCATCTGTCCATTCGAATTCAACGCCCTTCTCTTTTAACCTATCTAATGGCTTTACGATTTTTGCATAGTCCTCTATAAAAGCTCTAAAGTGTCCTGTCAGGCCTGTAAATACTCTGATAGTGTGAAGGTTGTGAGGTCTTTTCATTTCCCTCACCTTTTGGATGGACTCCTCTTTGGTGGTTTTGTTTTCTCCATCTATTTGACGTCCAAGAAACGTAATACAGCGTTGACAGAATACACTCTTTTCCAAATTTAACTGGAGTCCTTCTTCTGATAACTTCTGAATAACTTGGAAGGTCTTGAGAGCACATTCTTCTTCAGTGTATCCTCCTACAATGATGTCATCGATGTAGACCCATACTAAACAATCTTCCAGTAAGGAACCAAGAGCATTCACCATATGCCTCTGAAATTTTGATGGAGAATTTCTCCAACCAAAAGGCAGCTTATTGAACTCATATTGTCCAAACGGCAATACGAAGGAGGTATAATGTTTAGTTTTCTCGGATAAGGATAACTGATGGAAACCATCTTTCAAGTCCATTTTGGAGAAGTAATTGCAACCTCCTAAGCTGGAAATGATATCATCGATCAAAGGAAAAGGAAACGGGTCCAATTCCGTGTATTCGTTGATCATCCTGTAATCCTGACATAAACGCATCTTTCCATTTTCTTTAGGTACAATGACGCAAGGAGAAGCATAGCTGGAATCAGAATGTCTTATAATGCCCTGATTCAACAGTTCCCTTATTCGCTCTTGCGCCCATTTGTACTTCTCTCTAGATAGCCGATAGGGTTTAAGTTTTACTACAGGAGCATCTGGCTTTAAAGTAAACTGTATCTTCTGAGAAGGTCTAGCTAATCCTGAAACTTGCTTTGGGAATAGACGACAAACGTCCTCCTTATTGTAAACGGAATTTCGGTGCTTATCAACTACAATTCGATTGACTGGTGACTTACAGGGCTTTGTAAGGTGAACTCCTAATGCTCGTAAAGTCGGCCAACCTATAATTGCATCGTAAGGGAGGTTTTCAGAGACATAAGCTCTTGCCTTGACGCTTTTCCCTTCTAAACAAACAGTCAAATCAACCGCCCAGTCAACTTTTTCAGTTGAGCCATTGAACCCTCTCAGTACTCTACTTTCTTGAGTACAAGACCAGGCATTATCCACAATGGTTCTGCTAGAAACCAGATTAACCATCGCTCCCGTATCCAGGAGAGATTCAATTTTCCTGTTATTGAGGTGAAGCGAATAAATGAGAGGTTTTCCTTCGGAACTTTCCGACAGATAAGAAGAAAATACTCCAAGTGTCAAAGCCAACTCACCATTGTTTGTGGTTTCCCTCCTCCACGGATCTGGGTGACTGGAACTATCCAGCGAGATCTTCTCCGAGGATTGACTTTGGCTTGATTGTAAAGAGTCTTGATGAGCAATTGGTTTCAAAAGTTCCATCCCTTGTCTGAAGCTCTGAGTTGAGTCAAGGTTTGTCCCATTATTCAAGAGTAGGTTTTGCATGTACTCAGGTAAACCGTTCAACATCAAAAGATTAAATGGTCGAGAAGGTAGTCGCCCAAAAGCTAGTAATAGCAAGCGTCTTTTTTCATAGTAGAATTCCATAAGATTTCCACTTCCATAATTAAACTTCAATGCATCATCAACTGCCTGAATTGGGTTTTGCCCAAAAGCCGTCAAGAACGATTCCTTCCATTCTTTCCATGAAGCACTGAGGTCCTCAAAAACTCTTCCGTTGAACCATTTTACTGCTATACTCTCGGGTTTAAAGTGACCCAGCAAGTTATTGATTTTTTGTTCGTCGGAGAGCCAATTATTCTGTGAACATGCGAGTTCATATAAGGACATCCACGTAGCGGGATCAGTAGTCTTTCCATCAAAATCTGGTACCTTCATCTCTTGAGGTTTATTTGAGATTTTATCCAAGGTCAAGTTGAACGAAGCAATCATAGATTCCATGAGCTTTTCTACGACCAAAAGCATCCCTCTTTGTTGATCTTCAAGCACTGAGTGCATCGCAGATACCAATCCGGAACGGAATGGATCTTGTGTTGATTGTAAATCGGGAGCGGACATTCTTCCGTAACTAGACTGCGCCAAAATGTAGGTTATTTCCTAGCACTTTCATTATCTTTAATGGAAAATATAGAAACAGAAACTAAACTTCATCGACTAAGAACACAGAATGATCTCTTTATTCATTATTTGGTAATTGGTTTGTCTCAGTTACTATGGTGACAAGGTAAATATAACAATACTGTAGTAGAACTACATTCAGTTCGTTACAGGTTTTAATCTTCAACAGCGATAAAATTCATAGCGAACCGTTTGGGGTCCCACCTGCACATATTTAAAATAAGCGTGTGAACAAGAAAAGACCTGTACCGGAACTACATTTTTACAAAACGATCCAAAGCATGCAATAGGAGAAACTTTCTTTGATTTTAGAACACTCGCTTTTTTATTTGACACACGGCTCATTACTTAAATGTATTGAAGCATTTTCATGAAATGTTGAGTTTTTGTCATTCCAGGAAAAAAGTTCAGTACAACCGAATGCCCCTCAGAGATAGACGGAGTGATGGCGTGCTTCTCCACCATGGTTTTAATGGTGAGACCACTTTAAAATATTATTCAATATTTAACCGATTGCAAAATGAACATTAATAATAATGATAATAATAATGAATAAAAATTTGAGCCTTCGGTGGAGAATTTTACATGCTTCGAATCGAGAAACAGCCTCTACTCTACTAGTAAAATCTTGACCACCTACACCTACCTGAACGATCTAAATTCTTGTTTTTCTCTCGAGTAAACAGAACGACACCAGCTCAGCCCCAAGATTGAAATTCGCAGCGAAACCTTTTCCGGCCAAATAAAAGCATTATTAAATGGGGGGGAGGACTTAAATTTCTCCACAAATTTATCGTTTCTCTTAATTTATATTGGAACTAAAGGTGTGTCAGTCCAGGTATTTATCTGGAACAGTTCCAACGGTTAACGTGACAAAGATGTAACCGTTCCAAATTACTGGTACAGTTCCATAACTGGTACTGCCTACCAAGGGTGGTCAAATCCCACTCTCATGATCTCAACTTGAAATACAGAAGGATTCAAACAAGTGTTGAAAAAGAGACAATCATTTAATAATAGTGACTAGACATTTCAAGGAAAGAATAATTTTTCGTTGCAGTTTAAGAACATAACATAAGAACAAGAATACCGGAGACAAATTCCATGCTAACCAGTCCAGAAGATCCTTTCCTGGTCCAGAGCCATTCCATGATACAATACCTTCTCGGTATGTGGAATTGGTAAGGGCGCTTCCTGGTACATGGAACTGAAGTGGAGACAAGATCCATGCTAACTGGTTCAGAAAATCCCTTCCCAGTCCAGAGCCATTCCATGATACAATAACTTCTCGGTATGTGGAATTGGTAAGGGCGCTTCCTGTTACATGGAACTGAAGTAGAGACAAGATCCATGCTAACTGGTCCAGAAAATCCCTTCCCAGTCCAGAGCCATTCCATGATACAATACCTTCTCGGTATGTGGAATTGGTAAGGGCGCTTCCTGGTACATGGAACTGAAGTGGAGACAAGATCCATGCTAACTGGTCCAGAAAATCCCTTCCCAGTCCAGAGCCATTCCATGATACAATACCTTCTCGGTATGTGGAATTGGTAAGGGCGCTTCCTGGTACATGGAACTGAAGTGGAGACAAGATCCATGCTAACTGGTCCAGAAAATCCCTTCCCAGTCCAGAGCCATTCCATGATACAATACCTTCTCAGTGTGTGGCATTGATAAGGGCGCTTCCTGGTACATGGAACTGAAGTGGAGACAAGATCCATGCTAACTGGTCCAGAAAATCCCTTCCCAGTCCAGAGCCATTCCATGATACAATACCTTCTCGGTATGTGGAATTGGTAAGGGCGCTTCCTGGTACATGGAACTGAAGTGGAAACAAGATCCATGCTAACTGGTCCAGAAAATCCCTTCTCAGTCCAGAGCCATTCCATGATACAATACCTTCTCGGTATGTGGCATTGGTAAGGGCGCTTCCTGGTACATGGAACTGAAGTGGAGACAAGATCCATGCTAACTGGTCCAGAAAATCCCTTCCCAGTCCAGAGCCATTCCATGATACAATACCTTCTCGGTATGTGGAATTGGTAAGGGCGCTTCCTGGTACATGGAACTGAAGTGGAGACAAGATCCATGCTAACTGGTCCAGAAAATCCCTTCCCAGTCCAGAGCCATTCCATGATACAATACCTTCTCGGTATGTGGAATTGATCAGGGCGCTTCCTGGTACATGGAACTGAAGTGGAGACAAGATCCATGCTAACTGGTCCAGAAAATCCCTTCCCAGTCCAGAGCCATTCCATGATACAATACCGTCTTGGTATGTGGAATTGGTAAGGGCGCTTCCTGGTACATGGAACTGAAGTGGAGACAAGATCCATGCTAACTGTTCCAGAAAATCCCTTCCCAGTCCAGAGCCATTCCATGATACAATACCTTCTCGGTATGTGGCATTGGTAAGGGCGCTTCCTGGTACATGGAACTGAAGTGGAGACAAGATCCATGCTAACTGGTCCAGAAAATCCCTTCCCAGTCCAGAGCCATTCCATGATACAATACCTTCTCGGTATGTGGAATTGGTAAGGGCGCTTCCTGGTACATGGAACTGAAGTGGAAACAAGATCCATGCTAACTGGTCCAGAAAATCCCTTCTCAGTCCAGAGCCATTCCATGATACAATACCTTCTCAGTATGTGGCATTGGTAAGGGCGCTTCCTGTTACATGGAACTGAAGTGGAGACAAGATCCATGCTAACTGGTCCAGAAAATCCCTTCCCAGTCCAGAGCCATTCCATGATACAATACCGTCTTGGTATGTGGAATTGGTAAGGGCGCTTCCTGGTACATGGAACTGAAGTGGAGACAAGATCCATGCTAACTGGTCCAGAAAATCCCTTCCCAGTCCAGAGCCATTCCATGATACAATACCTTCTCAGTGTGTGGCATTGGTAAGGGCGCTTCCTGGTACATGGAACTGAAGTGGAGACAAGATCCATGCTAACTGGTCCAGAAAATCCCTTCCCAGTCCAGAGCCATTCCATGATACAATACCTTCTCGGTATGTGGAATTGGTAAGGGCGCTTCCTGGTACATGGAACTGAAGTGGAAACGAGATCCATGCTAACTGGTCCAGAAAATCCCTTCTCAGTCCAGAG
This sequence comes from Apolygus lucorum, assembly GCA_009739505.2. NCBI lineage: Eukaryota > Metazoa > Arthropoda > Insecta > Hemiptera > Miridae > Apolygus > Apolygus lucorum. Next base: position 57,385,263 of record CM019182.2, read on the forward strand.
CCATTCCATGATACAATACCTTCTCGGTATGTGGCATTGGTAAGGGCGCTTCCTGGTACATGGAACTGAAGTGGAGACAAGATCCATGCTAACTGGTCCAGAAAATCCCTTCCCAGTCCAGAGCCATTCCATGATACAATACCTTCTCGGTATGTGGATTTGGCAAGGGTGCTTCCTGGTACATGGAACTGAAGTGGAGACGAGATCCATGCTAACTGGTCCAGAAAATCCCTTTCCAGTCCATAGCCATTTCATGATACAATACCTTCTCGGTATGTGGAATTGATCAGGGCGCTTCCTGGTACATGGAACTGAAGTGGAAACAAGATCCATGCTAACTGGTCCAGAAAATCCCTTCCCAGTCCAGAGCCATTCCATGATACAATACCGTCTTGGTATGTGGAATTGGTAAGGGCGCTTCCTGGTACATGGAACTGAAGTGGAGACAAGATCCATGCTAACTGGTCCAGAAAATCCCTTCCCAGTCCAGAGCCATTCCATGATACAATATCTTCTCGGTATGTGGCATTGGTAAGGGCGCTTCCTGGTACATGGAACTGAAGTGGAGACAAGATCCATGCTAACTGGTCCAGAAAATCCTTTCCCGGTCCAGAGCCATTTCATGATATCTTTTCAGCGGCAGAACAGCAAGGGCGCTTCCCGATACATGGAACTGGACTGGTAAGAGCTGAGTTTTCTTGTCACTGCATGGAACCGTTAAGCTGGCCGTCCACTAGGTCGACAGCGCGGCGCGGCGCGGCGCGAAATTCCTAGGCTCCGTCCACTGGAGCGGATAAAATTTTTCGACCCGCCGTTTTGCCACGGTGCCTTCTCAGGAAAATGTCGGGCATAGGTATTATGTTTTCATCGGACGACGAAGAAATGTTCCTTTTAGTTGCAGCTTTGGAAGCAGATGAGGAGGACCAAATCGGTGGGAAAAGGAGAAGATTTTGGGTCCATCCAATAAAGAGGATGAACCTGGGGGAGCACAATCACCTGTTAAAAGATTTGCTAAGAGACGAGCAAAAGTTTATAAAGTATTTTAGAATGTCGAGGGGGAAGTTTTTCGAGCTTCACACATTGATTAAGCCTCGTTTACAAAAGCCGAACACTGACGAAAATGACCGAGGTCGACAATTTTTCGCTTCGCCCTCCGTCCACTAGGTCGACAGCGCGGCGCGGCGCGGCGCGACGCGGCGCGACGCCGCGCTCCAGAAGTCTGGAGAGTGGCAGATTGCGAAAAAGTTTCGACCCGCGCCGCGCCGCGCCGCGCTGTCGACCTAGTGGACGGGCTCCCATTTATTTCCCATTATATTTCTAGAAATTTTTTTTCGCGTCGCGCCGCGTCGCGCCGCGCCGCGCCGCGCTGTCGACCTAGTGGACGAGCACCTTTACAAGTTGACACTCGGTCCACAGTCCCGGTAAAGCTGTACGAACACACCTTTAATTAAAACTAATTTTACTGTATGCATACCCTCATTTTATTGAAACATGGATTGATTGAATCGTTCTATTTGTTTATTGATGTTAACGATTTCATTGTTGTTTTAATACAGAACTGCCCCGCAAAGCACTGGACAGACGGTAAGTAATAAAACTTCATGCTTAACTTATTATCAACTTCCATTTTTTTTGTACTCGATGTTTTCATTAAGTTTTTATTTCCAAAAATTTTTATTATTTTTATTATTTTTGATAATGAATCTTTGAGATTGAGTAAGAAAAGAATCACTGTGACCTATAATTTGGATCATCCGTACCTAAGAAATATTGGTACTTGTAAAAATAATAAATATAGAAAATAAATATAAAAAATAAAAATATAGAGTTAACGTTAAATTAATACATCATAAATTATGATTTTTATGGATGTTTTGGAATGTTTAGAATTAAAATAAGAATTGTAATTAGAAATTAACGTTTTAGAATTAGAATTAACGTTTTAGAATTTATAATAAGAATTTGAAATTAACGTTTAAAACGAGGACGTTAATTAGCACATCAAAAGTTATGATTTTTATGGATGTTTTTGAATGTTTTATAAAACCAAATGTTCCTCTGTTTAGATGAGGAGTGCAAAGCGACGAGGAAGTTCTTTCAAAAATGTGGGGATTCGATCGGTTACCGTTATGATTGAAAATGAACAATAAACCGTTGGCACCTAAACAGTCGTTTTATTGCAAACCTTGGTCATTCATGATTTCGTTATTGTGATGGTAGAAAGATGTACACAAGTCTAGGCTTTAGGTTTAATTTTGAGTTATGATTCTTTAGTACGAAGTTTCTTGAAGACTGAACGAGTACCCATCATTCTAAGTCTTCTTGTAGACATCTTTTGTTACGTACGTTATTCCTATATACATAAATCTCAGAGGATGATGTGGGTACACCATTACAGAATCTGCGAGTTTGGTGAGGCACATACCATCCTCGTAACCTTAAGCTATTGTAAAGATGATCCGATCTATGATGGATGTTTATACCTCGGGATTGGGTGTTGAAATAACGGCACAATACTGAACTTGACTTACACTATTCTGTACGATAATTAAACATTAAACAAGGGTAGCACAGAGTAGACGGTAAACAAAGCTCATACTTGGATCTCATAATGGAGGATGGTGGAGTGGTTTCCCGGGGTTGTGATTTCTACGCTGCTCTGATAAAGTACTTACGAGATATTTGAACTAATCGACCGTACTTATGAACTTATTTTATTGTAACTTTAATTACTCGTACTGGTTCTTGATTCTTGCATGTCTAGAACTTAATTTGCATTGATAAACTGGGAAAGAACGGGGCGCTAGCTCTGGCCTCTGTGGGCAGGCTTTGGAACCAACGGTGGGCTGGCAACTTTGAATCACCGGTCGGGAAAGGTTGGGGAGTTCAAATAATGGATAACCTCAAAACATCAATCTCCGAGAACCTTCCTCTACCTTCAAATTTGATGAAGAGATGACAATGACATTTACAGAGAACCCTCCAGAGTCTCGACCACACAACCACTGGAAGTCTCATCGAGATTGAAAGGAAACTGTAAAAGTTATGCTTATTAAGGATTCCACGTCGACGCATGCACAATACCAACAATGAACATTGACCGTCTGATGTCTTTAACCCACAAATAGTGAACATTTATGTTTAATTACAATGTACCTGATTTAGTTAACACACAAAAGCGAACGGCTGGTCATACTGAGCTCCGGGTGGTCTCATTAAATCCGTGATAATATTTAAAATTAACACAAATTTTAGATAGACAAATGCGTAACCGAAATTGTACACGCAAGTCTAAAAAACCTAAAATGTACAAATAAGAGTAAAAACTGGACCAAGAAGAAACTTGTCTTTCCCACTACCTCCTTCTCTCCTTTCATCTACGTTTATTCCCCACCCACCAAGATTAGATGTTTTGGATGACAACAAATTTATTTTAGAAGCAGATCCATTTATCAACGCACTCGCAATATTTCATTGAAAATACAGAGAACTAGGATGATCAACCGTTTGAAGTTCGAGTTAATTCATCTTTGAAACCATCCTCATTGCAACATGCGGGACTTATCTATGTGATGAATCACTATCGTAATAGGATTTCAGGTAGAATTATTTTAGGATTGCCTTCCGGGATTATGCGCCGCTCGGTCAAATTGGGATTAACCGAAGTAAATTGGAATCCTGGATGATACAGATAACTCGAGGTTGGCGCCCGACCTAGCCCAATAAGCCCCTTTTAATTAAAAGCATCGAGATCGACGAAGTAAGAGCGTACTGCGGACCAGCATACTAATATGTTCCATTTGCAATAAATTTCGTACCGTTTGAATACAAACAGAGTTCATTCGGAAACCGTTTTACCGTCCTCAAAGTCATCGGATTAATGTTTCCGACGTCCATTGTAAGTACCGACCTATCAATTCACTCGTATGAAAGGTCATATTACCGCTGACCCTTACGATAGGTCTGATTTATACTCACACATCATGGAGAATCGTAAAATTTACCAAAAGTTACTGTCCCTAAAGGGGTCACCTCTCGTAATGAAAATGGCTGCTCCGCCGCCTACTGCATCCTAGCGAACGGAATGTGTAACTAAAACCTTCTACTGATGTTCGCTGGACTCACTGCAATCCACTTGTTAAGAAAAAAATTACTCATTTTTGAGGAGCACAATACTAATAAGTTCCAATCCACTTGTTAAGAAAAAATTCACTCATTTTTGAGGAGCACACTACTAATAAGTTGATCAGTATTAAACAAATTTTGAAACGGCGGAACGGGGGATGAACCGAAAGGAAAACGAAATAGTACAATTAAAGGCACGAGCTCTAGAATATTTTTTGTTTTTTAGGTATAATTGAGTACCTACATAAATTTTTTTTTTTCAAGGTGAAACATTCAAAAAGTCTGCAAACTGGGAGTGGCACATAGCAACATCGAATCCATAACCCGATATGAAGATGAACCGATGCATGGTAGCTAATTTCAAAACCCTCATAGAGGACCATCTACACGCCAACCAGCACACTCCCTGATAATATCTAGGAAATCGGAAGGAAAATGTAGGAGATATGGCTGTTTTACCTTCATTCCAGTTTGCATTGAAATACGCAATTTCATGAATTTGGAATTGAAAAGATTATTTTACAACGCAGTTGTCCATCCCCATTTGGTACATGGAGTGGTTTCTTGGGTTCGGCATTTCAATCCAGGTTGAACTATTTAACAACGACGCAAAAAAGTTTGGTTAAAATTTTACACAAAAAACCGCTCAGAACCTCCGTCTCAATGATTTTCAGAGATTTTAACGTTTAAGACCTGAATAAAGTTGCTCTGAAATCGATACTGATTTTCACATAAATGAGTACTGTCGAGGTAAAATTCCTAGGAATATGAATGACTAGGGCTGCTGACAAAATTACTTTGTTGACTCCTAAGATAAATACCGTTGTTGGTCAAAAATTGTACCTACTCATGCTGGGGGGTGTTGCGCTTCAACACCCTCCAGAATACCTTAATAGAAAACAAAAGTCCCCTCTGGTTTTTTAAAAACAAATTTAAAAATACTTTATTTCGCTCTTGGAAACTTCTTGATTGATCGAATCAAGCAAGTGATTCATAATTTGAATTGTTTTGGTATTTTCTTTTGTTTGCTATTGAAAAGAAATACAATTGAACTGTATCTTCTTTTTGTTTTCCTTTGCCTCATCTTTTGATAGCCTTATTGAGAAATGTTTGTGAAATTTGTTATTAATTGTAGTATTACAGTCATACGGTAGGATATTTGTCTCTCCTTCATTTACTTTCACTGCAGCAGATTTCGATTAATTTTGTAATACCTATTATGTAATGGAATGAATAGCAAATAAGCACTCCGACCCCCAGCACAAGTTTTCTTAAAGGGGGTCGTCGCATTTACGTCTATAAATATGTATTGAATGTTGTATAAATCATAAAATAAATGTACTTTTTTAAATAAATTTTTTTAAATTTTCGTTTGCGCATGCGCTGAGGCTATTATCGATCCGTGAATTTACATAGGGAAACATCTACACGCATCTGCACAATCCCCGAAAATGTCATGAAATCAGACATTAACTTCAGATAGTTTTGCCCGTTACAAGGAATTCATGGCAGACAGACACGTAAAACGCGAGTAGAAATTTTGATTTTGAATAATTTTTTTTTCAACCTTGAAAAGTGAAAACAAAGCTCCGCTTCCTTGGCAGACTGGGAAGCAAAATTATCAAGACCTGCGATACCGCTCTCTAGAGGTCACCAATCTAGAACTTCGGTGATCTCACGGGAAGTTGGGTGGAAAACTACTTGTCTATACCCCCCCACCAATTTAAAAAATTTCGCCAACTTCTCAGGTTATAGGAAGGTTTTATGGAGGAAAATCCTGGAAAAATCAGTGTTTTTTATTCTTATTATTATTATTTTTAATTAATTTTTTTAAATTTGTCATGCTGTACCATTTAATGGTACAGCATGACAAATTTAAAAAAAATTAATTAAAAATAATAATAATAAGAATAAAAAACACTGATTTTTCCAGGATTTTCCTCCATAAAACCTTCCTATAACCTTCCTCCATAAAACCTTCCTATAATTTGATGTACGTCCCACAATTGTCCTAAATTTTAGGACAATTTTGGGACGTACATCAAATTTGTTTTTTTTTTAATCACCATGTGTTCAAGGTGTGTTATAAATTGAGATAAACGCTTGCATACGAGTCTGCAACACATTGGGACATTTTATGTATTTAGTTCCCAAGTGACAACTAAACAAGCAGCATTGTTTACTACACCCATTAATAACATTAATAAATATAATAATGACGACATAAGTACCAAGAACAAGTACGAAAGAAATGCGTGATAAATCGGGGGCTTTCCAATAGAGGTGTGTAAGACAAGGTCATTTGGCAGATTCGAATCCCAATTGGTCACTCATTACAAAGACCAGGTCTTTTGAATCCGTTCACCCGGTCTTTCAGTTTTGTCTTTTTAGTCCACAGTTTATTCGAACGTAATTCTTCACTTGGATGATGGAAGGTTTTCCTTAGAAAACCACTTCCATCTACATCTTTCTGTTGACACTTCCATGTAATTTTTACACATTCATGATCTATGTCCAAAATGGGTGTACATGGACAACCACATACACACACATGGTGGTTGTACATGTACATGGTTGTATGGCTGGACATTATACGTCCATGTTGCGGGCAATTAATTTGTTTTGTTGGTCTTCTGCCGTTGTTCTCAAAAATTTTCCGGAAATCTCGATTGTTGGGTTGATGAACGAATGACCGTGTTCATTTTGACAACCCGTTCAGTTCAGACAAGGTCGTTTTGAAGATAAGCCTTATCTTCAAAAGATGAAGGCTTCATCTCAACCATGGCACAATCCCTGGGTTGCGCATCTTTGAGCGCTGGCTGAGCAGGTTGTGGGCGTCCAAAAAAAATGTGGTTGGAGTAAAATGTTCATAAAATTTGACGTAGAATTTGAGTCTGCAATAAAAAGTGGGGGTTCCCATTTGAAAAAACAAGACCTTATCTGATAAGGTCTTTTGAATACGTTCACTCCTGACCGACATCTCTACTTTCCAACGAATGATGAACAATTTATTTCTTTCCGTTAACTAAAGAAGTTTCATTTCCCTAGCAACGACTCGGTTGCAAGCGGAAATCATCAGAAAACCAAACTTAACGCATTTCGTTAACGCTTTTTTTTCGTTTAAGTCCCAAAGTAAAGACATAAAATGTCAAAAACGATTATCTTACCAATGAATTAAAAGATGATGTTGGCGATAGGCGGCGGTAAACAAAAGCACGGAGACTTCGTAATTATGAACGTGGTGGAAACTCAAATAGTTGACGCTACAACATACCAATGAACTCATCGTAGCAACCTTTTCAAGACACCGCGAATCCAATCTCAGTGGAATCCGACACAAGATGGAATCGCGACAGATGAAAATGTGTCATCTCCTTCAAGATCGATTCTGACTGACGTGGGCGGGAAAATAGGAAATCCTCAATCCGCCCTTTTTGTCCCCACTTAGTATTCATTGTCGAAGTGTCGCGTGATTGTTTTCATTTTCTTAGTAGCCAATTTCCTCCAGGTCTCCGGCATGAAAGCGACGGCGGGAATTGGATTTCCTTTCATTATTCATTCATTTCTTTCGCCGATTGAAGAGCCCGAGAACCCTCCTTTCCAACTTTGCTCAATTTTTTCGGTCGTGCTGAAAGAAAGGAATTTTTCTTCAATCTATTGATTTTTAATATTGTATGTCAGTCGAGACTTCATCGGTTATTTAGCAGCAGTTCTGGATGTAACGATAACAAGCGTCATGAATCGAAGAAGACTTAAAGAAGACTGAATATTTTGAAATACTCATTTCTATCGATTCAGCAAGCAGGTCTCCCCATTCGTTCCCAGACTAAACATCAAAGAAGGGATAAGGGGAAAGCATCAATAGTGGACACTGTACCAGTAGTGGACACTTTGGAAAAAAAGTTGTAGAATAAGGATTTGGGTTGAGCTGGGCACGTGATCCTTTTTGGATTCACTAAAGTAATATCCAATTAAACGTGAAGAACAAGAAGAAGACGTTAGGGTTAAGGTGAAAAAAAATGACTCAGCATCAAAACAACCAGTCAGTGAGTGTAGTGATTTCGTGCAGGACGTTGTGAAAAATGCTAAGGAAAAGAAGGTAAGTTTTAAGAAATGTTCATATATAATCTTCAAATATTTGTGCCCCTTGGTTTGAATAATCACTTCAGTAACTAATTAGATGATATTCCGGCCGCTTAACTTCGTTTATGTTGGTAAACTGGGCTTTTTAAGCATGTCCGCTTCTAGTGCAGCAAAAACGTTGGATGCTCTAGTAGTGAACACCCCTGTTCACTACTGGCGCATCTTCCCTTTTCGAGAGAGGTTATTTTTTTTTATTTGCCACTTATTCATTTACATTGCAACTAGCTCACGATACGATTTTCAAATGAATCTAATGTTACGGACCAGAGGCGGACAGGGGTGTCCTCTACTAGTACAAGAGATGTCCACTACTAGTACAGAGGTATCCTCTACTAGTACATGAACTGTCCTCTACTAGTGCTCACTTTATTCTTCTATTTGAATGGCATTTTTTTGGTATTTTCTATTGATTGTTTATTTTTACTTTCTTCCATAGCAAAAATGAAGCACAGAAGAGAAGAGGAGGAGGGATGCCAAAAAAGAAAGTTCAAAAAAATTACTCCCAAGAACAATTAGATCAGGCGATAAAGGATGGATTACAAGAAACGGGTTCTTGTAAAACAATTTATCTCTCGCATATTTTAAAATTTTCTGTGATTTCAGTGCCTTGCAACAATTTGTTCCATGTGTTTGTATGATTGAATAAATGATTATACATGATTATGAACCAAATTTAACATTGTCTTGTTGATATATACCACGTGTCCACTACTGGGTCATCAAGTGACCACTACATCGACATTCAAAAATTTTAGCTGTCCACTACTGATGTATTCTATTTTTCCACAAATTTTGACTCTATTTCTTCAAAAATTTATAAAATTTGTGATTCCATCGATTAAAATCAATGAAAAATGTCTGAAGAACATGCAGACACTCAAAATAACAGTTTTAAAGCTAAAAATGTATGAGGAAACACAAAAAAATACACACGATTTTCTTAACATGTCCACTACTGGTGCTTTCCCCTTAGGTAAGACAAAGTAGAGGAGGTAGTAGGTACACTTACCCCAATCGAAGTAGTTATGGTAGACAGGTACAGTCCCAACCTTAGGATCTGTCACTATTTACCACAGGACCTGTGTCTCCTTTCCCATATTTCAAGGTTGTTAAATCTACTGTAGGTTCTTCCAAACCTACATACATTAATGTCATAGTATATAAATAGTATACCATAGTATATATAATAGTATGTGTAAATTGCCTGTGGTCAGCAATGAGAGCAGGCATTTGTATAAAAAATTAAAAAAAACCTACATCCATCAGTATAAATGTGCATTTACCAACTCTTTATTCATCCAAAATCAACATTTCCACTCGGGTTTTAAGTTTTGGACATTCCTGGACAAATTTGGTTTCTTGTCTGTCTGTCTGTCTGTCTGTCTGTCTGTGTGTGTGTCTTTCATGAAATCCTTGTAAGGGACAGAACTATACGAAGTTATTGTTTGATTACGATGAAGTAATCAGACAATACGGTCCCCTATGAGGGTAGTGCAAGGTACTTAGAGATTGATGTTTTGAGATTAACAGCTACCTATGAATCAGATCTTGAACGAGTATACAGGGTGTCCCCAAAAACGTCCCCCCCCCCTGCTAAAATCGTCCAGGTAGTGGTAAAAGAAATTCTTTTTTTTTTTTTGAATCTTCATGATTTCTCCCAAGAATCTCAAATATGACCACGGTGCGCATTGCGCACGTGCGCAACGCACACCAACTTCGTTTTTTCAAATGAGACCCCCCATTTTTTATTACAGATTCGGATTCCTTGTAAAATTTCATGAACATTTCACCCCTCAACCGATTTTTTTTGTTGCGCGCAACCCGCTCAGTGAGCGCTCAAAGATGCGCAACCGCAAGGTTGTGTCAAAATGTGCATGTACGAAGTACCCAAGTGTGACACATGATATTTTAGTATTTTGTTACGCTGAATCACGTGGTGATGTTAGTTTCTTGATTTTACTGCATTTTTATCAAATTATCGACGAAAAATGAACTTTAAAAAAAGGAAAATTGCATTTTTTGCATGCAATTTTCCTTTTTTATAAGTTCATTTTTCGTCGATAATTTGATAAAAATGCAGTAAAATCAAGAAACTAACATCACCACGTGATTCAGCGTGAAAAATACTAAAATATCATGTGTCACACTTAGGTACTTCGTACATGCACATTTTGACACAACCTTGCGGGTTGCGCATCTTTGAGCGCGCAACAAAAAAAAAATCGGTTGAGGGGTGAAATGTTCATGAAATTTCACGTAGAATCCGAATCTGTAATAAAAAATGGGGGGTCTCATTTGAAAAAACGAAGTTGGTGTGCGTTGCGCACGATTGCGCACGTGCGCAATGCGCACCGTGGTCATATTTGGGATCCTTGGGAAAAATCATGAAGATTAAAAAAAAAATTTCTTTTACCACTACCTGGACGATTTTAGCAGGGGGGGGGGGACGTTTTCGGGGACACCCTGTATAATCAGGGTATGGATACGAGGAAACTATGTGCCAAACCCACGAGGCAGACTATTTTTAATGGTTGACTGTTCTCATCTTTGGTTAACAATGTTCAATAAATAAAATAAATAAAGATTCAATGTTTTGCAATTAGGGTTGAAATACCTTCTTAGGGTCTTGAGAGATTATTTTTTGGGGTGAAGTTTCCGCCTCTGACACATGGCCTTCTCAAACCAAGGTTGAAATGGTTTTCAAGACATATTGTAGATGAACAAATTAATAACCCTAGTTTTATTGTGATTACAGCAGAGATGGGCGAATTCTCATTCATAAATACGATTATGTATACAAATCATATCTGCGATTTTATGATTATGAATATGATATGTTCATATCATGTATTCATATTCATAATCATAAAATCGCAGGTATGAATATGAATATGAACACGAATACAATCGTATTCACACTTTGAATATGATTTTCCTCCGTATTCGTATTTTGAATACGATTTTATGATTTTTTCTTTGATCTTCCTAAAAATCGAATTTTTTTCACGATTTTCCCTGAAAATCATAATTTTTTATGATTTTCTCCCGAACTCCGGACATATTTATTGCCTAACATTGTCAAAATAATCAATTGAAATTCGAAACGCTCCCAAATTCTTATAGGATTTTTCACGCAGAATCGAATGAGACCAATACCAGGTAGCTACGACCAACCGTGTAGAAACTACAACGATATTCCCGCTAAAAATATTTTTTTTTTTTTTACAATTTGCACTAAAAATTGTAAAAAATTATTTTTACCGGAATTTTTGTCGTATTTATTCCCTAAAAATGTCAAAATAATCAATAAAAATTCGAAACGCTCACCAATTTTTATAGGGTGTTTCACGCAGAATCGAATGAGACCAATCGCAGATATGATTTGTATTCATAATCGTATTTATGAATAAAAATTCGCCCATCTCTGGATTATCGAAATATGTAGAAAGAAATCGTTGTTTTACCATGCAAGCAACCGATTCGCTTGTACAAGAACTTATTCTATAGATTGAATTTTCACAAATATACAATGAGAAGTACTAGGTGAGAAAACCAACTCATCATCTTTATTCCAATCTTTTCTTGGGGCGTCTTCCAAAACTTCTTGGTTATTATAAAATCATATATGGTAGGTAGTATTCTAAACTGAGGAAGTGAAATTCATATTTAACTAGGTAGTTACATACCATACTTTTGTACTTCCAAAATGTAAAGATTTTCATGAAATTATTGGAACAGTGAAAATTTGAAACCTCCAGGTCAGTTATTAAGGAGAGAAAGAATCAAAATAAGTGGTTAAAAAAACATTGTCTTCTAAAATGTTTGGTCTTTCAAATTGTAACGATTTTCATGAAATCTTCAGAAAATTTTCATGTTGAATAAATGTTTTTTTAACCCACCACTCAACAAAAATAAGGGCCGTTTTCACCAACATTCCATTAACTCCGTTCGACGAAAACTGTTTTTAAAGTAAACTGAGATTGATCTCCAGTCAAAATTTGTTTCGGTTTCACCAAGTTGAACGAGTTCTCAGGAATGGCGTTTTCGTTGATCTCTGGTAAACTTCTTCTTCGCCATCGAAGCATCGAAAATCAGTCATACAGCTCTGATCTGGAAGGCAGTGAATTGGTGATACGGGAGATAACGAAGTTGTTTTGTGACAGTTTTCCCGCAGAATCAATTTTCCGTTAGTTTGACTTTATTCAGTCCGTGATATTTCATCAATCCGTCAACTATCCTCTTTCAGGACTATAATTTGTGTTGTTCATTACGATTGTTGGAGTTCAAATTTTCGATTGGACCTACTTCATCAACGTGAGTACCTTTACCTACTTTTATCTGGTGATTCCCTCTTCCAGGCTCTCCGGGTTTTTCTACAAATGTGCCTTACTGCAAGACTCCTAAACCATATTGGTACCTACTCACCGGTACTTTCAACTACTCTGAGCTAGTAGACATAGCTAACTGCCTATTAATGTGCGGATGCAAATTTTTGTTTCAGATTCCGGATAACAGGCTACGAACTGTTTCATTGACGTCTTTTCTGAACAAATAAGGTGAATTTCATTCTTCATGTCAAGAAAACCTATTATCACTTCAGCATTCATGAAATACTACTACGATCGGTACTTGTGTAAAATTTTATGTACGCAGTTTATAAGAATGAATTAAAATGATGATAATTGTATTAAATAAAACGTGATACTTATGAATTGATTTGTCCATCTGCCTACACAATTCGTAGGTAAATAATAAGAAAAGAATTTCCAGCATTTGAGATAATGCATAATCAAATAATAATAATAATGATTCAATCAAACAACAATACCAGAATATAAAAGACGTAAGTAAGCAATCTTTAGTAAACATCTAAAGAGAAAAAAAGAAATATGAAGGGGGGATCTTGTAAAAAAAATATGTATTCACCAGAAATGATACAGGTTTGTAACAATTTTATTTTCATAATGATTAACATCAGTAAAACCAACTACTCACAATAGGTACTTAAAATGCACACAGCAACTGGAAAACTGAGATGGTAAAGGAACTTGTAGGCTGAAATAACGACGTCCTGCGATGGGTTTGTTTGGGACCACGAATAATGAAATGGTTCACAATTTCGTTAGCCTTACTCACTCCCGTAAATGATACCTACAAGAAGGTACGCACCAAAGCTCGTGACATGATAAAAACTCCAGCAAAACACGGACGAAAAAACTACAGCTCGACGGAATAGGAAAAAATAACAATGGCGTCCACGTCCATCGCTTTCAACGAAAATCAAACCGATTAACCAGCCAAAATTGAGCGATCAGCGCCAATCGCCGGATGAACCGAGGAAGGCGTTGATCGCCTCTGGTGAAATCCATTTTCTCGGTTCAGTAGTTGAATCGGCCCTCGAACCCCGATCAAAATGTTGGTGAAAACGGCCCTTAGGGCCGGTTTCACCAACAATCCATTAACTCCGTTCGACGAAAACTGCGTTTAAAGTAAACTGAGATTGATCTCCAGTCAAAATTTGTTTCGGTTTCACCAAGTTGAACGGGTTCTCAGGAACGGCGTTTTCGTTGATCTCTGGTAAACTTCTTCTTCACCATCGAAGCATCGAAAATCGTCGTACAACTCTGATCTGGCAGGTGATACGAGAGATAACGGCATTGTTTTGTGACAGTTTTCCCGCAGAATCACTTTTTCGATAGTTATGACTTCATTCAATCCGCGATATTTCATCAATACGTCAACTATCCTCTTTCAGCGCTATAATTTGTGTTGTTCATGAGTTCATTATGATTGTTGGAGTTCAGATTTTCGATTGGACGTCTACCTACTTCATCAACGTGAGTACATTTACCTACTTTTATCCCTGGTGATTCCCTCTTCCAGGCTCTCCGGGTTTTTCTACAAATGTGCCTTACTGCATGACTCCTAAACCATATAGGTACCTACTCACCGTTACTTTCAACTACTCTGAGCTACCTAGTAGACATAGCTAACTGCTTAATAATGTGCGGACGCAAATTTTTGTTTCAGATTTCGGATAACAGGCTACGAACTGTTTCATTGACGTCTTTTCTGAACAAATAAGGTGAATTTCATTCTTCATGTCAAGAAAACCCATTATCACTTCAGCATTCATGAAATACTACTACGATCGGTACTTGTGTGAAATTCTATGTACGCATTTTATAAGAATGAATGAATTAAAATTATAATTATTGTATTCAATAAAACGTGATACGTATGAATTGATTTGTTCATCTGCCTCCACATTTCTCCAAGTCAATCTTATGTTGCAACAAATCGGTTCTTTTTTCTCCTACCTACCTATGCTGATTATGGTGCAAACAAAAATAAATTCGTAGGTAAATAATAAGAAAAGAATTTTCGGCATAATTGTTTGAGATAGGTAATGCGTAATCAAATAATAAGAATAATCATTCAATCAAACAACTATACAAGAATATAAACGACGTAAGTAAGCAATCTTTAGTAAACACCTAACGAGAAAAAAGGAAATATGAAGAGGGGATCTTGCGAAAAAATATGTTTTCACCAGATACCATATAGGTATGTAACAGTTTTATTTTCATAATGATTAACATCAGCAAAAGCAACTACTCACAATAGGTACGTAAAATGCACACAGCAACTGGGAAACGGAAATATCTGAGATGGTAACGAAACTTGTAGGCTGAAATAGCGACGTCCTGCGATGGATTTGTTAGGGACCGCGAATAATGAAATGGTTCACAATTTCGTTGTCCTTTCTCACTCCCGTATGATACCTACGAGAAGGTGCGCACCAAAGCTCGTGACATGATAAAAACTCCAGCAAAACACAGACGAAAAACAGCTCGACGGAATAGGAAAAATAACAATGGCGTCCACGTCCGTCGCTTTAAACGAAGATCAAACCGATTAACCAGCCAAAATTGAGCGATCAGCGCCAAACGCAGGATGAACCGAGGAAGGCGTTGATCGCCTCTGGTGAAACCCATTTTCTCGGTTCAGTAGTTGAATCGGCCCTCGAACTCCGATCAAAATGTTGGTGAAACCGGCCTTAAGGTGAAGACTTATTAAGGATTTCGATCAGCGGTAGAAGATCATAGCCATTTTCCAGAGTTTATAGGACGACAAAAGTAGTGTTGTAAGTAGTTGTGCGAATATACTACAACTTATCGTCCCTATTTGACTGGTGTTCTGTGTACATTACAGTAGACGTATGCCGAAGTAAGATATCAAAGCGATGGTTCTAGAAGGGGGTGAAGGTCTTCGTGTAATTTTCTTTCGCTTTTGGAGCGTCTGGGATGACAACAGGTGTGTCCTTAGCGACTTCTTCTCCCTCGCATCCTCTCCCAATGAAGCTCCTCCACTCGGTTTCCTTGAAGCAGCGAACTGGCACCGCGTTATTTCCAACATATTACATTATTTTTATCATCGAAAGTTAATCGTGAGGAGTTTATTCCGTATATATACGGAATAAAGGATATATCCTCCTCGTTTCTTGGAAGATTCAATTCAGGGTGCTGACATATTTGATCAAAGACCTTCTAGAACCTTAATGAACAAAATCGACGTGGATTTTTTCAATTATTTTTTTTTGAAACATTTTTAATTTTATTGTTTTGCTTCTGTGTTTACTATCGCGGAACATTGTTTTCATTGTTTAAGGGGGGAAAACCAATACTACCTCCAAAATCGAAATGTTTACTCCATTTTGGTTTCATGTGTGGGAGTCAGTCGGTCCGTGGATCCGTAAATTCTCGTAACGGGCGAAACTATACGAAGTTACAGTCTGATGAAGTGTTCAGGGGTTGTATGGGTTGGAGAGTGAATGAAAGTCAGGACCCCCCAGGACTGACAGGAGCCATTGAAAATCCTCATAACGGTTTAGATTCTATTAAAATTCTCAGAAATTGTGAGAGTTGGAGTGTATGGCTCCAAGATGGATAGCAGATGATACACAAGAGCAAATGTGAGGTGACTAATTGAAATAGCCCAATTATAACAGTTTTCATCCAAATTTGATGAAATTTCCAGAGAATAATATTCTCTGGAATATTATCTGTAATAGAATAATTTTCTCTGGAATAATATTCTCACATATTATGTGGTTGAGCTAACTAGTCATATTCGAAACCTATTATGATCAGATACCAACTGTTTGGACTCTGGATGGTTCACTATAAATTTAATCTTCATCTAATCATCAAGTTTGTAGGCTAGTGGTAGGTAATAGGAAATTAAACCTCTGATTATCGTATTGAAACACCTGCATATAACATCGTGTTAATATATAAGGAAGCTATGTGCCACACCCGCTTGTTTATCTTTGTAGTCAATCCTCCATTCGGACTATATCGTCGGTTATCTGGAAAAATTGATCAAGTCCACATAGGAATCCCAGGGAACGAAGCTGCCGATAGAGAAGCAAACGAAGCCACCACAAGAAATGAGCCCACACCCATACCTTTTTACCCTTAAACGGACCTACGACTCTGGTCTTTCTCTACCTTAGGGGGAGAATGGAAGAGGGAATTTCGGACTTATCATGCAGGAAACCGCTACAAGTCAATGTTCCCATCAAAGGGGAATCAAAGGGAAAACGTTTATTTATTCAGATGTAACAGCCTACAATAAGGCAAACAACAGTCATATATTACAAAACATTATATAATAAGGCAGAAAATAAAAAAGAACCAACGAATCCAGCCAGGAAGGATGTGAGAAAAATATTTTTAAAAAAATAATAATACAACTTATGAAATATGAAAATTATCCAGTGGGTGAAGGCTGCGCAAGCGGGCCCCCACCCGCCGGCCGGGCGCCACCCGACCGGCCCCGGG
This sequence comes from Apolygus lucorum, assembly GCA_009739505.2. NCBI lineage: Eukaryota > Metazoa > Arthropoda > Insecta > Hemiptera > Miridae > Apolygus > Apolygus lucorum. Next base: position 57,402,377 of record CM019182.2, read on the forward strand.
CCCACCCACCACGGCGGTCCCCCATACCAGGTACCCAACGGCCGCGACGCCCAGCACAACTACCGGACCCCACAACCACCAGACAATCTCCGCACCACAATCTCTGGCAAGTAGCTGAGAACGATGCGCCAAGGAGACCGCCCCCGGTTTTATACCACCCTGATAAGATTGAGATGTGGACACACTAATGAATCCGAACATCTCTCCGATGTGCCGGAGATGCAACAATCATGAAGAAACGGACGAGCACATGATCCTAGCATGGGAAGTAAACCGTTAAGCTTCAGACCTTTACCTCAAAAGGCTTTCTACACTCGCGACGAATCCCTACAACCTTAACTCCCTCATGTCAGAAGATAACGTAGAATAATTATTACCTATTAGAAAATTATTACTACCTTTTTTTCATTGTAAAATATTTGAAATACATTAGTAAATAATCCACAACTTGTATCGGCTGGATGTTTGTTAATAACAAAGCCAATAAAAGGGGGAAAAAAAGTACTCTGTTTTGAGAAATTGAGTTCTCAGAATCAATGGACTCGTCAACAACTCACATATGATAAATTATGATAGTACAGTTAACTCTTGTGATAGGATATTATCAAGAGCCCTTAATCCCTAGGAAACATGGAAAAATCACTCCTTGATCGTTTTACCGGTAAACCAATCGACATAGACACGATCAAGTGGCAAACAATCACTTTTAAAGACGTCCAAAAGAGCTCCAGAACTTAGGTTCTCTAAGGAGGATACCATGTTCAAAGAAGAAGAACATTGGATTTTATTACATTTATTTATTTTCATTCATGTATTCATTATTTTCTCATTTGACTTTTTCCTACATTCCAACAATATTAATTTTCAATAACAATATTACTCTTTATAATTTCAAACTCGCTTCAAATTGTGATTTCAATTCAAATATCAATAAAATTACACTATTGATTTTCTATTTTTTACGACTGAATATTAATGCTTTACCTATTTTTTGACCCATGCTTTAAGAAATTATTTTCATAATTTTTCTTATTTTTTTTCCATATAAAGCAAGCTCAAGCATTTATTTATTTTTTGACAAAATAAAATTTATCGATCTCAACTCGGAATAAAATTTACTACTCTCAAGAAACCAAAAAGGGGAGTTGTAGAAGGAAGGGTAACGCCGATTCTGCATTTGATCTTTCTTTTCAGTTAAACTGTGACTGCTCCGACAAGTTTATACTGGAAAAAGTTACCAAGTACCTGAAAATCAGTAAAAAGTTTGGATTTGATAATTTTCTACTGCTAACACAACAAACATTTCTCGTACATTCAGTTTGCTGACATTTTGAAAAAATATGAATCGCACTGGAGTAAAATTTTGTTTTGGCGGCTCGATCACTTTTTTCACGCAATCGACGATACATACCGGTACCTTTAAATAGGGATGGCATATCGAATAAAATATATCGATACACAGATCAAATGATACATAGTGCATGAGATATCGATACCTTTGATATATCGGAGAAAATATATCGATATTTAGATACGTCGGAAGATCTACTTGGAAAAATTGGTTGAAGTAGGTAGGTGAATTAAAACGTTTTTAAAACAATATAAACGTCATTTAGTTCTCCTAAATGTCTTCCATTTATCGACATATCAGACGATCTACTAGGAAAAACTCGTCGAAGTAAGTAATTAGGTGAATTGAAATATTACTAACATCATTTTTAAATAATATGTATATCGATTTACTCAACATATCAGAAGATCTACTTGGAAAAAAACGGTTGAAATAAGAATTAACCTGCTTTAAAAAAATACTAGGTATGAATTTCGAAATTCACTGCAATGTTGAATTAATTCATAAATTAACTGACATGGGTATAATGTTGACATTGTCCTTCAAAACTGAAAATAATTGTTGTGAAAACCTGCTTCACTTCGTATAGTAGTTAGTTTTACACTGTAGGAGTAAACCACTCAAGTACACATGTTTGAGCTGAAGTTAACAGTCTGAAATCAAGCCATCACATAGGTACCAACAAAATTTGGAATAAAATTACCTGATGTTTTTACAAGTTCAGGTTTCCCTCCTCATCCATTCATTTTAATATTTAATTTTTACTGGTTGAAAACAAGTCGCGATGTTATCACGAAAAATAAATAATTAAATAATTAATTGATATAATTGATTAAATATATCAATATTGGCCGATAATATCGGTTCCCTATATCGATACAAATATATCGATATATCAAACATGATGTATCGATATATTTGATGTATTGATATATCGTTGCCATCCCTACCTATAACTAGATACGTCACAGCTCAGGAGTTTATACTCGTGCGGGAAGAACTGGGATTGAACCCTTAGTACAGGAAGGATGGAAGGGAACGAAATAATTAGCACAAAATAGCTAACACCTGAGCCAAAAAAAAAGGTTTATATCTTTTTCTTGTCAATTATCAACGGTGAATCCAATTAATGAAGTATAATTTAAATATAATGACTCAGTTCTCTTCGTAACTCCCAGTTCAAGTTAGTCACTTCAGGAATTCAACTAATTGAGGGTTTGAAGGTGACAACGTCGATTCGAACCAACGTTGGAATTTTTTTCTCCGTGAATCCATCGAAAACAAGAGGTTGTCAAAACAGGTGTTCTAATTAGCATTAATAAAGGCGGGGAAAGAGAGGAAGAATTCAATTAAAACTTTCGTATCACGCCCTTCTAGTTGCCCTCCGTAAACTTTCTTTCGGCTCTAATGAGAAGAACGCCAATTCGAGTAAATTGCTCCGCGAGGATTATAGGATTTATTTGAATATTTTAGATTTCCCGTGCGTTCATTTGATTCTGATGTTGATACTGATGTATGATTTTCATGTTCATTTGATTTTTAGGGAAGTTTATTCAATTTTTCTGTCCGTTCATTTTCAACATGTTTGCTTGCTCTTCAAAACCCCTAAATATTTGCCTACTCTCCAAAATGAATAAAATTATGAATAAATATGAATAAAATTATGAATAAAATTAACATTTGCGCCTCACACGTGAAAAGAGAGTAAGGAGTTTCTTGACAGCATGTTTACCCTAGAACGCCCAGGAGACAACCATCCCAGAACAAAAGCAGCTCAGGAAACCACCAGCCTAGGATACTACTCGGCACAGCCCAGAAGACAATTAACCCTGAAGGAAACCAGATCAAGAAACCACCAGCCTAGGAGACTACTCCGGGCAGCCTAGAAGACAACCAGCCTAGGATACTACTCTGGTCAACCCAGGAGACAACCATCCCTGAGGACTAGTTAGCTCAGGAAACCACCAGCCTAGGAAACTAGTATGGACAGCTCAGAAGACAACCATCTCAGGATACCACCAGCCTAGGAGACTACTCCGGACAGCCTAGAAGACAACCAGCCTAGGATACTACTCTGGTCAACCCAGAAGACAACCATCCCTGAGGACTAGTTAGCTCAGGAAACCACCTGCCTAGGAAACTAGTCTGGACAGCTCAGAAGACAACCATCTCTGAAAACAATCACCTCAGGATACTACCAGCCTAGGAGACTACTCCGGACAGCCTAGAAGACAACCAGCCTAGGATACTACTCTGGTCAACCCAGAAGACAACCATCCCTGAGGACTAGTTAGCTCAGGAAACCACCAGCCTAGGAAACTAGTCTGGACAGCTCAGAAGACAACCATCTCTGAAAACAATCACCTCAGGATACCACCAGCCTAGGAGACTACTCTGGAGAGCCCAGGAGACAACCATCTCTGAAGACAATCAGCTCAGGATACTACCAGCCTAGGAGACTACTCCGGGCAGCCTAGGATACTTCTCTGGTCAACCCAGGAGACAACCATTCCTGAGGACTAGTTAGCTCAGGAAACCACCAGCCTAGGAAACTAGTATGGACAGCTCAGAAGACAACCATCTCAGGATACCACCAGCCTAGGAGACTACTCCGGGCAGCCTAGAAGACAACCAGCCTAGGATACTACTCTGGTCAACCCAGAAGACAACCATCCCTGAGGACTAGTTAGCTCAGGAAACCACCAGCCTAGGAAACTAGTCTGGACAGCTCAGAAGACAACCATCTCTGAAAACAATCACCTCAGGATACCACCAGCCTAGGAGACTACTCTGGAGAGCCCAGGAGACAACCATCTCTGAAGACAATCAGCTCAGGATACTACCAGCCTAGGAGACTACTCCGGGCAGCCTAGAAGACAACCTGCCTAGGATACTACCAGCCTAGGAGACTACTCCGGGCAGCCTAGGATACTTCTCTGGTCAACCCAGGAGACAACCATTCCTGAGGACTACTAGCTCAAGAAACCAAGATTCTAGGAGACTACTCTTGACAGCACAGGAGACAACCATCTCTGAAAACAATCAGCTCAGGATACTACCAGCCTAGGAGACTACTCCGGACAGCCTAGAAGACAACCTGCCTAGGATACTACTCTTGTCAACCCAGGAGACAACCATCCCTGAGAACAACTAGCTCAGGAAACCAACAGCCTAGGAAACTAGTCTGGACAGCTCATAAGACAACCTTCCTGAGGAAAACTATTTCAGGAAAATACCAGCCTAGGAGACTACTCTGGACAGCCCAGGAGAAAACCATCACTGAAGACCACAAACCAGGAAACTACAAGCCTGAGAGCCTACTCTGGGCAGTCCAGGAGACAACCATTCCTGAAGACAACCAACCCAGGAAACCACCAGCCTGGGAGACTGCCCTGGACAACCTTACTGGAGACAACCAGCACATGACTCTTGAACCCTTGACAAACTAGGTCTTAAGTGTAAGTAGTCGTGACCTATGTATTAATAATATTGCTTGGGATTCTAAAACATCACAATCTGTACTAAGTTCTGACATGAAATGAGCAGATACCCTCCAACATTATACAGTAGTTGTCATCAGATTAGTGATTCCAGAGCTCCACAATAAGCAGGCTCAAAATAAGCTGATTTGACACCCTCCCGACCTCTTCCGGAGGTGATGAGAAAACATGACTTTCAGTGCACTTGGATCAACAGGGAAGAAGTTATGTTCATTTCTTCCGCAGCTCATCTGAATTCTTTCCAGACTCTTCCAGTAGCTCGATGCTGAGAGCGACATTCGGCACTGTGATACGTTCACGCAGCTGATTCGATTCTTTAGTAATCTCTTCTTTTGACATTCACTCTTGTGAATCCAAGATGAAGCAAAGTTAGGTATATCGCTTCTCGTAAAGGAGGATGGCTCACTCTACCGGTCAGCCGACCGGATTTTCGGTGTAGAAGGGTTAATCATGATACTAATACAGGTATATTGTCAACAGTAGTTTATCCTCTGCGTAAGGAAGTTATTAGGTTCGGCCGTAGTTAGAGTCTAATCCTATTCTAGAGTCAAGTTCCTCAACCCCCCCGGGGACTTTGCGAGAGGAGATCGAACTTCACTGAACAAGGAAACTCGCCGTGGAAGCAGCTTTGCGAGAAAACCCTGTTCGCGTCGGAAGGCCCAACGCACCCAACATCTCGAGGGCATTTGCCTTAAAACCGGATACACCGTCCGTAATATGGTTCCTCTGTATACACTTCTGTATGTGACATAAACAAGGGGGCCTCTTCCAAGTTTCTCAGTAAAAGCGGGGTTTCCTCCATGTGGTAGGGAATGAAGTTCAACCCTCTCTTCCAAGCTTAACCCTCGAAGTTCGATCATAAATGAGCCAGTGTAGGCATAAAACAATCCACAACCTTTGACTTGTACTGCGTATGTGTTCAGCCCTACAAGTTGATAACCAGACTCTGACAAAACGGGATTTTGAGTACCCAACACCAATCGATAGTCGAATAACTAAGTGTAAAGACTGCAGGGGAAATTATTAAAATGGTTTTCTGAATATACCCACAGGGTGTCAGCTAAGATGGATCACCCCCTAAAGCATCACGAAAAAAGAGGCCAACTGTGATCTTTATATTTTTTACGAGGATTTTTTTTAAATCATGATATTTTTGAGCACTGCGCAATTGACATCAACTTTGTTTTTCAGATGGGAACCCCTTTTAAAAAAAAAATATTATCGCAGATTCGGATTCTGCGTGAAATTGTATGAGTTTTCGGCACCACACTTGATTGCCTGTGTGAAGGACAAAGGACGCCAGTTTGAGCGGCTTCTGTGACTTTTTTCCTAGTTGAAACAACGAGTAGTTCTTGGGAACTACCTTTTCAAGGAAAATCGTTATTCTTTTTATTCTTATCCCACAAGATTTTTTTCTTTAAGAGAAAGGATTTATTTATTAAAGTTCCACGCCCACTTACGAAAAGGGTGAGGAGAAATAAATCGAAACCAAAGTTAGTTCTTTGGAAAGATTTAATTTCTCACCAAAAAACAAGAAATAAGTTCGTTAACAATGTACAACCTGAAAATTTTCAACAAATGAAAAAATCGCCTCATAAAAATGAAAAAACGCTGCAAATTATTACACAATGGTTTATTATTTTTCTTTAGATCACTAGTCTGCAAAGCCACCAACCATCCAACATGAAGAAAAACATCAATCGAATTTCGGTCAGCTTTAATTTGAACGGAGATTAGGCCTCTTTTGCGATTCACACTCGTGTTTCTGATTTATCGTACGTCCAAACTTTAAATTCTCGTAGGGAGCGAACGGTTTGTCCTACAGGGCTCCGGGTGGTCTCAAAAAATTCTAAAAATTCTATAGAATCTTAAATTGAAGGAAAAAACAATACCTTAATATCAAAATTTTTTGAGTTAGGGCGTTTTCAAAATTTCAAAATTGATTTTAAAACCTTTAGAAATGACCTACCTCAACCAAAATCTTCGGGGCACAACTAGACCCCAGAAGGAGCCTACATACCAAATTTCATCAAAATCGGTCAATGCTAAGTGGCAAAAGTGCCGCGTACGGCGGACGGACTGCCAAATATTTATTCGATTTTTGGATTCTACGTACCTTGAAACGTAAACCATCAAATTTTGAGGGGGTGTTAGAAAAGTTTTCTTCTTGGTTGATTCCAAAGGTTCATTATTGAAAATAATAAACCAAAAAGAGTGTTTTTTTCGCTAAAAAAATCCGAATTTTTAGGCCGCCATTTAGAGAAATTCCAGTCAAATTATAAAATTGATACCACCATCTAATTCAGCTTCAAAAAATTATGAAAAAACATGTGCCACACTTGGGGTTTTCCATAATCCAATTTTTGCGCTGCGCAAATCAAGCGTTCAACAAAAAAATCAAGTGAGGGTCGACACTCATGGAATTTTACGTAGAATCCGAATCTTAAATTCAAAATAGGGGTTCTCATTAGAAAAACCAGAATTGGCGTCAATGATGAATTTCACCGAATTCTGTTTGCATTTTTCCTGAATAGTTAATGGTGTGGGATACATGAAAATCGGGTTGATTTCGGAAAATAAGTCTCCTGTTATTTTTGAGAGACAATCAAAATTTATGATTTCAAAAAATAACCGGGAAACGGACTTCTTCAACGTAAAGCGGAAACGCTCGCTGATTGGCTGTACGCTGCACACTATTACACAACAGTTTATTAGCTTCCTGGAAAGATCTGCGAAATATCTATCAAATTTGATACATGAAACGTGCCTTACTTCATTGAACGTTCACATGCGATTCACACTCGTGCTTCTGATTCATCGTTCTACGTTCTATTCCGTTATTTTGGCAAAAAAACGCATCTCACGAGACTGATACAGTATGTTGAACACGTAAATCACGCACGTTAAATCTCAAATTACTAAAATAAATAGTTAATAGACAATAGGAAGGACAGCTCGCAATTACACGGACAGTGGAGCTTCCCGGCGTTCAGATAACGACGTTGCTTAGGTCGGACGGTCGTTTCCCATTAATTTGTACCGAACAACCAAGTTTGGCATTAATCCGATCACGTCCCCTCCTCCCTGCGCACCCTTCCCCACCTTCTACTACGTTCTCTCGCCCTTTCGGGCTTAAGTAAACCCATTAACGCATTCGTTTCGGGAGAAGGAAGGGGAAAACAGACGTTAGAGCAAACTGGAAATAGGGTGCTTTTTTGCAACTCCGACAAAACATGCAGAGTGGTCCCGAATTTCAGGGCTCCGAAATCGCACTAGTGGGATTTAAGGTGATTCTGAGAAGGATGTGAATCCATCGGTATTGATTTGATCTTCTGTTTACTCTCAACACCAAAACACTGCCCAAGCTACCAAAGCCAAGCCCAAGCTGCAGCTGCTTTCCTTTGCTACTGCTGCCTTGTCACACCCAAGTTCTTGCTGATTAGATGTAGCTGCTGCTGCTTTGCTGTCTTGTTGAACATACTTGCGGATGCCCAGCAACTTACAATTATGAAAATATTAAGGCAATTTCACAGCCAAACGAAAAAAAACGAGTATCTATGAGTATCTAAATGATGAGCTCACTCAGCTGATCAATGACCACTCAAGCGCCTTCAGCATTCCCCATTGACCCTGCCTCTCAAATTTCAGCTTCCTGCATTTAACAGCATCAGAAAAAAAAACGTTGCATTGTTTTGTGTGTCGAAAATTTTGGAATGACCCCCAAAACTAAGACATATCCATGTCAAAAAAGTAGGGCTGAGGCAATAATCAATTTCAAAGAGTTGCAAGCCATCGTCTTATGGTACGTCGTTCAACTTGGGTCAGTGGGTTTTTAAGGAGTGATTCCTGAATGCTGAGATGAGGTCTCGAATTGCATCAGCCAGAACCTTCATTAGCATCAAAGTCTGTTGTGCTCCAGGAATTCGAGTTCTTCACTGCGGAGGATGCTTAAGTGTACATCCGGTTGTTTCGTACGGGGTTGAATCTTGGATAATTAATGCAGCAGGCATGTCAAATGTTGAGAATCCCGCGAACTGTTTGTTAGCTTGTGTATAGTCATAATATTATGTAATACACCTCATCAACCTATTTCAGAAACTACTTACTACAGTCAAACGAGGAAGCTTAATTTGAGATGCTTGCTTAATGCTAAGTAGATCTTGCAGATTGTCAAGTTGGGCCACACACCCGGAAAAAGGAGAATCGGAAGGAACAGAGAACCGTGGTTGTTAAACATTCGGTATTGGGCTGGAATTGGGCTCCAGTAAACATTGTTGTGATCAGCTACTTCTTCGCATTTCTGACGAGTCGCTTCCTTAGCTCAAGTGGTAGGAGCTCCGATTCAGAATTGGAACGATAGGAGATCGATCCCCGGTCGAGGGAAGTTATTTTTGATGATTCAACAACAGGATATGGAATACACTACAAGAAGAAGCTGATATCTCCAACATACAGATGTCTCCAGAAGTTGTTCTTTAATAGGAGAAGCAGACTAGGGCATATCATACCAAGGATGATCATGTACCTGAAGTTGCCCAGACAGTGCCAACTACGAGGGTGGATCAAATATAACGGGACTTTATTTTTTTATTTAATTTTATTTGTTAGAAAATAAAAAGCGGGTATATGTCACTTTTCTACATAGTCTCCTGCTTTTGTGACACATTTTTCCCAGCGAATAGGAAGTTTTTTAATCCTAGAATCAAAAAACGATGAAGGTTGCGTCTGAAGCCAATTGCGCACGAACCCCTCGACCCCCTCATCATCCTCGAATCGCTGTCCGCCTAGGGCTTCTTTAAGTGGCCCAAACAAGTGAAAATCACAGGGCGATAGGTCAGGGCTGTAGGGAGGATGATCAAGTGGAGTCCAATGCATGTCTTCCAATTTTTGAACAGTTAGAGCTGCGGTATGGGGCCTTGCATTGTCGTGGAGGAGGATGGCGTCACGAATTGGTTGATTCCGTCTTTTGCTACGATATGCAGCCCTCACCTGAGTCAGCAGCTCACAATAGTAGGCAGCATTGATTGTTCTTCGCTCATGCAAAAAATCAATGAGCAAAACGCCTCGATAGTCGAAAAAAACGTTGCAAGGACCTTGCCAGCAGAAAGTCGAGTTTTTGCTTTCACTGGGGCTGTCTCCCCCTTCCTCCGCCACTCCATACTGGCTTGCTTCGATTCGGGTGTGTAATGATGGACCCATGTTTCGTCGCAGGTGACGATGCTAGCCAAAAAAGCTTCCCCTTCTTCCTCAAACCTTGCAAAAATCCTCTGACAGACCTCCAAAAGTCTCAACTTCTGATCTGCAGTCAAAAGGCGAGGGACCCATCTGGCACACACTTTACGGAATCCTAGGTGCTCTGTAATGATCGTTTGGCAGCTCCCATAACTTACCCCTACCTGCTCAGGTATCTTCAAGAATGTCACGAACCGCTTGAATGTTCTTATCCGTAATGCTGCTCCGGGGACGACGATCGTGTTCCTCATTCTCTACTCGTTCTCTTCCCTCCTGAAACTCTTTGTGCCAGGCAAACACACGGGTCCTAGAGAGGGTTTGGTCCCCGAACTGGGCAGTCAACCTTTGAAAAATTTCCAAAGGTTTGACTCTTTCACGGGTAAGAAATTTTATGATAATTCGTTGCTCAATGGAAACGGGCACCTTTTGTTCAGACATCGCGATAACTACTCATGAAAGGTTGTAAAGGGGGAGACGCCCCTCTCATCCACCTTCTAATGAACCGTTCAAACAATCTCGAAGTGACGGGCCGGTTGACGCTTCTGTCAACCGTTGGCACTCAGAGGTCAGAGTCCCGTTTATATTTGATCCACCCTCGTATTTCGAAACGACAGAGCCATGGCGTGAGCCTGAAAAGGGAGCTTCAAAGGAGCAGAGATTACTTGAAGAGCTACGTCAAAACCAATTAGGATTTAGAAGCCATCAGCATAGCTCTGAAGGTCTTGAAACTTTGTCTTCTTCATGAATTGAGATTGAGAAACTACAAGACATAAGAATCTCTCCATAAGCCATTCATTTTGGAACAGACAAAGACTGATGCGCTTGACAGAGATGGAGCTCCAAGGACCGGCCTTTTACTTACTCCAGGATGTTCTGCTATGGATCCATGCACAATAAGCTGGGGTAAAGTAGATGAAATCATAAATGCTGAGGTGACCATGGTATGCTTTCGAACTGCCATCAATACTTGGCACGGTTTCCTGACCAAGCACTTGGATTCAACTGATATCCTTTAAAAATGAGATTGAGCCCTGGGGATAAAGGCACTGGGGTGGTAAGGCAGATAGAAGAATTTGGGGGTGAGTAGCAGTTTCAGGGTTATTCTTGAGGCAGTAACAAGACTTGCTTGAGTTTCCTTGTCTTTTACTGGCGCTGACTATTGCTGCCTCCACTAAAAACTACATCTCGAGCCCCAAGTAGAGCCTTTGTGAAAGTGGCAAGGCAGATAGAAGAATGTGGGGATGAGTAGCAGTTTCAGGGTTATTCTTGAGGCAGTAACAAGACTTGCTTGAGTTTCTTTGTCTTTTACTGGCGCTGACTATTGCTGCCTTCGCTGAAAACTACATCTCAAACCGCAAGTAGAGCCTTTGTGAAAGTGGCAAGGCAGGTAGAAGAACCAGTGGGGGTGAGTACCAGTTTCAGGGTTATTCTTGAGGCAGTAACAAGACTTGCTTGAGTTTCCTTGTCTTTTACTGGCGCTTACTATTGCTGCCTTCGCTGAAAACTACATCTCGAACCCCAAGTTTAGCCTTTGTGAAACATTTGACTCATTTTCAGAGGTTCCCTCAGAGCCGCCTTTCTTCAATCCTAACCTGACAATCAACTTCGAAACTTGCTCGAGAGCCTTTACACAAGGAACAACAACCTCGGTTGACCGCCTACCCCTAGAGTCCTGATAAAGGACCCGAGTTGGGAATTCGGTCTGCGAGAAAGACAATGGAAAATGGATCCCCCGCTCGAGACGACGGCCTTATGAATCGAATCTATTCCTCTATAAATAATCATCTCTTCATTGTTTCACCGCACCGTTGTTTCCCGAGCTCGAGGGATGAGCTTTAATTAAACTTGGTGGCTCTTCAGTCCCTATCCTTTTCAATTTGCAAGCCATTTCCTCAAAAAGTTTCTTTTATTATAGTATTTTCTTCTCACCCCTTGAATCGAGAATTCCATCCGCTTTCTGCTCTACAACTTAGAATTGCCTCCGGTGTCGAGTGTAGCTGATGAAAATATTAGGGAAGTAGTTAAAACTCAGGTAAATTCCTATAGAATCGAGTTTTTCTTTTCGGTCTTACCCGCCCCAACTTCGTCTCTGCAGTTTCAGAACTAATTCAATTCCGTTCGAGGGTAGCTGGAGAGAAAGAGGATGTAGGTGGTCGGAGTTGTTATGTCGTTATAAGTTAGAACGAACCTTCTGCAAACTAGGTTCCTTTTCTTCGGTAGCAGTGTAGGCACTTTTTATGGGATGTAGTTGAATAAATCGAGTCTTAAAGTGTGCCGAGCTTATTTGCGTAATATAAAACCCGAGAAATAGCAGGAAATTGGTAAATATTTGTCGGATGATTTCAAGGTCTTAGTATGTCAACGAGCCAACGGCCGTTAGCTAGTTTAATGAACCGGTTCCCGTGAGATCACCGAAGTTGAAGGCCAGTCGGCCCGGGATATTGTCTGGATTGTTGACCGCTCGAGAGCGGTATCGCAGGTTTGATAATTTTTCGGGTTGGGTCGTTGGTGAGCCCCTTACCACAATTTATTCACGGGGAAGAAGCTAAGGGATAAGCCTAGAATAAGCGCAATTTCCAAGTCAACTTCAACCTTTTCCAAGTCAAATCCAACCTTTTCCAAGTCAAATCCAACCTTTTCCAAGACAAATCCAACCTTTTCCAAGTGAAATCCAAACCTTTTCCAAGTCAAATTCAACCTTTTCCAAGTCAAATTCAACCTTTTCCAAGTCAAATCCAACCTTTTCCAAGTCAAATCCAACCTTTTCCAAGTCAAATCCAACCTTTTCCAAGTCAAATCAACCTTCCAACCTTTTCCAAGTCAAATCCAACCTTTTCCAAGTCAAATCCAACCTTTTCCAACTCAAATTCAATCTTTTCACCATTATTAGGAGAATGACGAAAAATACGCACAAGCCCTAAATGGGCTGAAAACTTTTACTCCAAACGCAGTAGGTACCTATGTAGGTACATAAAACAAAATCATGTTTTATTTTTTTTTAAATCAACAAAAAATATAATTTATAGCATTTTGAAGCCAAATTCAACTTTTTCCTAGAAGTAGTTTAAAAAAAAAATCTATTGATTCAAATTTTTAAACTTCAGGAACAATAATTGTTCGCCAATTATTGGCGAAAGTGTCTTTTGAAAATTTGAATCAATAGATTAAATTTTGAAAACCTGCCTTTAGGAAAAGGTTGAATTTGACTTGGAAATGCTATATTTTTTGTTGATTTCTTTTTTAATAAAAGATGATTTTGTTTTATGTATATAGGTACCTACCTACTGCGTTTGGAGTATTTTTTTCAGCCCAGTCTCCAATCACAGACAAGCGTTTGGTACAACGTTTAGGGCTTGTGCCTATTTTTCGTCATTTCCCTAATAATGGTGAAAAGGTTGAATTTGACTTGGGAAAGGTTGACTTTGACTTGGAAAAGGTTGAATTTGTTTTGGAAAAGGTTGAATTTAGGCTGGAAAAGGTTGGATTTGACTTGGAAAAGGTCGAATTTGACTTGGAAATGCTATATTCGACATAAGCCTGATCCACGAAATAGGCTTCAATATAAGAAATATATGATGGATGTGGGGTAACTCTTATTCCATTCTCCGGAATTTCCTCTTCTTCCAGTTGGTAGTCAGGATCATAAATCACTCGTGCATAAAAGAACAACTGTATTCTACAATAACTTGGCTCAAAACGGATTACAAATCGATTACATAGCTCTAGATAGTACAAGACCGCCGAAGCTCCCCTTGCGGTTAGTTCACTGGCTCGTCCTGAACCCGACTGGCGATTGAAGAAGTATCTAGGGAGAACCGGGGGCCTCACTCTTCTTCCAGGGTGCTTGGCATGGAGATTCCTACTCGGGATAGGCCTCTACTATCTTTGGGGTGGCTACATATATATTCAATATTTCTAAGCAACGGGAGCGACCTCTTCGCTAATCTCTAAGTAGGGGTACTCCGTCCTCCAACCCCATTCCGAGACATCTGACGCTCATTTTCAAGTCTCGAAGACGTCGGGAGACTGCACGAATAATGAATAATTGTAGTTTCATTCTAACCCAGCCAGAAATGATAGATCTTAGTTTACTCCATTTATCGGTGAGTACATTTAATAGTATCTTCTGGAAGGCTATGAATTCTCGTGCAATACCCAATCACAAGAACAAACTATTGGGGTAAAAGAAGCTCTCGAATCTTCAACAGCTTGATCGTATTTTCTGTGTTTTTCTTGGGCTGTCAGGTTATCTGTTGCAATCCAGACTGGTCATCGTTAACAGTGCGATTATCCAAAAAAAACGTGTTCCAAAGACCTTGGACACCAGCGGGAGGGATCCATAAGCATCCTCCAGAACTGGTTCGACCCCCACTTCTCTCCACCTAGGATTGCCATTCCTGCAACTGCATCTACTTTCATGTCGAGGCCTAGTTTTACAAGTCCGCCATGCTTCCAGATTATGGCGTGTTCTTAGACATTCGTGCCCCACATCTACTTGAGCGGGTGAGACAATAAGTAGTCATGAGCGAAATCACCAGAACAAATTCTTATTCTCGTATTCGCTTTGGACTGCTGATGACTGCAGGACTGAATAGCAGTAGGACGAAAACCAACCTGTGATGGTTGGACTTTACTTAACTTACCCGTAAGTCAACAGCTATCTATTAAGAATCCAATACAAAAATTTCCTTAAATTATCCACTATTGGTGCTTTTACCTTTATTTACACTTTCTATGAATAAAAAGACTTTTTTTTCTGAAAAAAATATATTTAAATCGCAGTAGGTATTCTACAGAACCTTTTGGTTTATTATTTTCAATAATGAACCTTTGGAATCGACCAAGAAAAAAAATTTTTTAACAACCCCTCAAAATTTGATGGTTTACGTTTCAAGGTACGTAGAATCCAAAAATCGAATAAAAATTTGGCCGTCCGTTCGCCGTCCGCCGTACGCGGCACTTTTTCCACTTAGTATTGACCGATTTTGATGAAATTTGGTATGTCGGCTCCATTTTGGGTCTAGTTGTGCCCCAAAGATTTTGGTTGATGTAGGTCACTTCTAAGGGTTCCAAAATGAATTTTGAAATTTTGAAAACGCCCTACTCAAAAAATTTTGATATAAAGGTATTGTTTTTCCTTAAATTTAAGATTCTATAGAATTTTTAGAATTTTTTGAGACCACCCGGAGCTCTGTAGGACAACCCGTTCGCTCACTACGAGAATTTAAAGTTTGAACGTACGAAAAATCAGAAACACGAGTGTGAATCGCAAAAGAGGCCTAATCTCCGTTCAAATTAAAGCTGACCGAAATGCGATCGATGTTTTTCTTCATGTTGGATGGTTGGTGGCTTTGCAGACGAGTGAGCTATATAGGAAAATAAAAAATAATAAACCATTGTGTAATAATTTGCTGCGTTTTTCATAGCTACATATCGGTAGCTATGATTCTGTTTACTGGTATCTCGTTGCATTTTTTGAGGCAAAAAAAAGTGTCACGAAAAATTCATTGACCCCCAGCCAAAAGTCATATCCATGTCAAAATGAAGCAATTGATTTTGACATTTTTTGGCATTTAAATTTGTAATAATGGAAATGTAGAAAAAGTTTTATTTTCATAGAAATTTATATTTGAAATATTACAGTTGAGGTGTTTTTTTACATTTTGAACAAGACTACTAAACCGTACTCAAACTTTTCTCCCTCAGACCCCCAGAACTTCCCATGAAAATGTTCGGCGCTCTCGCCTTTTCCAGGTTTCTTCGGGAGAAAAATGAATTTCCTTGAGTTTTCCAGTAGAGTAAATTTCCCTGAGTATTCCAGGTTTTCCAGGTCGCTGGACTCCCTGGTCCGACCTTTCTACAAACATCTATTGCATCAGAAATCTGCAGCCGGCGGGCGATTCATCTTGAGCTCCCAAATCGTCGAAATCGTGTCTCTCAATGACCTTCTTCACCCTTCCGCCAAAACCCAGAAATCGTGTGACGGCTCGCCTCCCATCTTGTCGTAGTTATCCGTGTATTTGGACCACTCTCTCGCAGAGAGATCCGTGTGATTGATGACCTCCCACGTTCGGCAGAATCACCTTCACGATCAGACCTGGCTTACATTCGGCTGTCCGTAATGGAAAATCGAGTCAAGAAGTTTATAAATCAAAAGGGCTTCGTGAGATTTAAAAGGCGATTGAGCACATAGTTTTTCGAAAGAACAATGGCCCTGTCGTGATCAGAGCCATTTGCTTGAGGTTTGAAGCCGTGATTGATCGCTTTTCTTGATTTATATCCACCGAAAGGAGACATTGACGGTGATAATATCGAACCCTAATACTCGTAGTTATTTTCGTTACATTAGGGGAAAGTGCCTCAGTAATAACGGAAGCGCACGATCGTAAGATTTCTGCCTTGATCTTTAGGTGGCGTTGTTTGTCAGCATTCTTATCACTATTACTCCGGCGAATGATAGACGACTATTACTCCGCAGACATCGACAGCCGTGTCACGTCTTATCAAACTTTTAGCTGGTTTTCAGGAGACTGGGATGGAGGCTTGATACGATAAGCAAATACGATGACCGAGTTTATTCAATGAGCTACCTAATCTTCGGAGCATTCAATCTCTGAATGGTTTTACATCTAATTTGTCTTCACATCTAATCGAGAAATCCTCGAATAATGAGACAACTTTCGTTCTCATTCTGATTGATTAGCGATGTTTTACAGCCTGTATTTCTTAACTATTAATTATAGGTAGGTATGTAGTTTGTATTTTCCTATTTCTTGTATTCGTTCTTCTTTTTCCCCAAGTGTTTTCGAGTGTTCCCAAGATCGAGGGTGACCACACAACGCGTAAAACACTCGATTTTCTTGTAAAACGCACGTTTTCTTCCATTCAAACTTGATTTACTCTTTCAATTTGAATTTCAAAAAGAAAAATTGATAGACCGATAAAAATCAGACAATTCAGGCATGTTTTTTCGAAGAGCGCCCATCGAGATGGGCAGGCCGTTCAAAGTGGAAACTTCGATAAGAAAAAAAC